>JADRCD010213179.1:0-24482 GCA_019843815.1 Montemys delectorum
TGACAGCAGCTTCTAGTGGGTTCAGGGGTTTCTGGTACTCTCTCACTTCATGCTGGCTCAGTCTAATATAGGTCTTGAGCAGCCAAGAACAACTGCTGTGAGTTCATGAGATAAGTGTGGTGTTATTATATTCAGAAGATACTGATCCTGCAGTCTGACCTGCCAGAATGGCTCATGAATCTTGTGGGAGTGGGTAGAGGATAATGTAAATGTCCCATTTTTGGCTGAGCTTCACAGCTACATATTCTCTGAAGTTTCACCAGTTGTGTGTTTTCATATTAAACACTGTCCATTATAACCAGTAATTTTGATCAAATTCAAGAGCAGTACTATTCTGTGTGTTTAGAGATTTGAGTTAGGTGGACAGTTTGATGTTATGTCCATTAAGAAAAATAATAGAAGTCCATTCCTGGAACCTACAAGCCATGAGTTCTTGGTTCTAGTTTTACATTATCAGGTATACCCTTCCTCCTGTGGTCCTGACCTTAAATCCAACCAGAAAGCGGTTGGCAACCCCCATACATTGTGTCATGGAAATATAGCCATGTGTTATATCTATCCATGGGACTATCTTACCACATTGGTCACGATGACTTCCATTCCTCCAGCTTCCTGCAGAGTACTTCTCAGTATAAAGGAAGGATCCTAATCAGTACCAACTTACTTTTTCTGTATCATGTCAGTAAAATGTGTAGTGTCTGAAGAATTAGGGTCTTACCATGAAAATGTGGTAGGCAACCAATAACAACGACAATAGCTTGCATTGGTGAGGGGATCTTCAGGACAGCCTTAATCAGTAAATCAGGAGGAAGTTTACATATCTCGCACTGGGATTTTAATGTGTCAAGTTCTGACTTCAGAGAGGAACTTTGTCACTCATGTAGGAAAACAAAATCAATCTCTTCTATTTTAATGTGTGCGTGTGTGTGTGCATGTGTGTAAAGTTTATGAAATATTAAACTTCCACATTTAATTTAAGGCCTTAATTTAAGGCCTAATTAATTTAATTTGAGGCCTTTTCAAATATCCTTAGTAGTAGCTCTGTACATCCCAACTGTCTCTGCTACCTTACTGTGCAATATGTCACCACACTTAAAACTCTAATGTGTCTTTGGCACAGTCTGTGCTTGGGAAGATGTTAGCTCTACGGAAAATAATCACCATTACTGATTTCTTTGAGATTAAAGTTTTTATTCTCCTGAATTTTATATCTTGCAATACTTTGGGTAGAACTTACTCAGCATCAAGAATAGATGTCCCCCACCCCCCGTGGCTACAACACACAGTAATACATAAACACAATATAGATGATGGTGTTGGGATACTTGCAGAAGGTTATGAGTGAAGCATGGTACACAAAGCCAACCCTGGGACTGGAGAGTTCCCACAGTGATTAAGAGTACTTCCTGTTCTTCCATAGGATATAAGCCTGGTTCCTGGCACCTCAGTCAGACATCTCATAACCTTCTGTAACTCTAAATCCAAGAGATCTGATGCTCTCTTCTGGCCTCTGTGAAGCAGTCATAAATATAGGATACTCAAACATGCCACACATGCAAAGGCATGCAAAAAAAAACCAGTTAATATTGGGGTTGTATTTTAACATTCAGTAGTGATTTTATTTAAATGTTTAAAGGTAAGCTTTTTAACATCCTGATTAATTTTTAACACATATTATTAATTGCTTCTTCAAAAGTTGAACATTTGGGCTGGCGTCATGTCTCTGTATAAGGGTGCTTACATGATGATCTGAATTCATTTCCCTTAACACACATGATGGAAGGAGAAGACTAACTCCTGAAAGTTGTCCACTGATGGCCCTACCATATACATACATGAATGATGGAACTCACACACACAAAGCCACATGCATGCATACACACATTCATGTAATAAATGTATATTTTAAGAAGCTTAACATGTGCTACATCGAAACATTTAAGACAAACACTGTGATGATCACTCTGCTGCTGGTACTGTCAGGTACAGATATATGGCTATTTTTTTAATCCATTGGAACTACCAGTTTGGAGGTTCAGAGCAGTTTGGGGATTGCATGGAGGACTGGCAAACAAAAGTCAGACAACTTTAAATTTACAAAATTTGGATAGGAAGGAGAAGAAGGGTAAATTGAATGGAGAGAGTACTAACTTTCCAGGCTTAAAAAAAATAGACTGTGTTAGTATAGATAAAATGGAGCTTGATTACTGTAGAATGGGATGGGTAGGCTCGTCATGTTTCATACCACCTTGGAAGTAATATTCTATTTCTGCAAATTACACTAATGTAACACATATCAATAGTGTGGAAGTTGGCCAAATTATTACTACTCTGAAGTTAAAAATGCTTTACCATTGAAAGAAGTTTTGTATTAATTATTATCTGTACCTGCTATGGATTGTGGGTCAGCTCTTAAGAGAGATACATAAGTATTTTTCTAGCATTATTCTAGGTTGTTTCTATTTCCTTCTAGATTGACTTTGGAAACCATCAGACACTTTACAAACATTTACTTACTTTTTTCAACATTTGCAAAGATTCCTTTGATCATTCTACCCTTTCTTGTGGATGTAAAAGCTTGAAATTCTGCCATACTTTACATACATCTGAAGTGTATCCCACAGCAGGGACAGGTTAGAGTGTGTCGTAGAGCTGAAAGATGCACTTACGTTTTGTTTATATTTTGCATTGGATAATGAAATTCTTACTTTTATTTCTGTTTCATTCAAATAGTTTATACACCACACCCATGCTTTCACCATTTTTCATTTCCCACAGAATTATATTTTAATCTCCAGTAATATACTTACATCCTAACTTGTATTTATTCTGTTCATCTCACTAGAGTAAAAAAACAACTCTACTTTATTGATGGCTAAAATAACATTGGTGACTTTCATGGAAATAGTAACACATGTGCACAATAGTTACATCACACAGCGTATTTAACAATGCTGCTAGAGTGAGCGGAGCCTTCGGCTTTCATGATGGAGATACACCTGAGTGCATTCTCAGAAAATTTGGTTCTGCAAGCTTGGTGGAAGTAATTGTCATTCAACAGAAAGTCACTAGCTTTGCATATCAGTAATGCACACACACATACTCTTATCTGCTTTCTGAGTGGTCTGGAGCTGATATCATTGTAGCAAATATATATTTATGAGAACTAAAAATTCTGTATCCTTTTTGATCCTATGAACTCATATAATTATGAAATTAATTTTGAGAATATATGAAAACTGTTACATCCTAAGCAAGTGAAAGTAAAATAGAAAACCAGAATTTCATACCAAATTTCATGTTTACTCTACCCATATTTGCCCCTTGAATACTGTGCCATTAATTATTTTTATCATTTGTTTTAGATGGAAGACTGTATTTGAAAACTACTGTCATGTACTGAATATTTCCTGTTGAAGAAACTCATCATCTACTACAGAACTCTGGAGGCAGACATTCATTGTCGGAAAATTCAGGAAAAAAAAAAAAAAACAAAGTCTGCATAAAAGAACTTCTTCAATTTTGTGTGTTAATGCCCTTTATCATTTAAGTATTCCACAAAAGCAGAAAGGTTTCCTCCATTGTTTTTTTTTTTTTTTTCACCTGTGGTTCATACCAGAGACTGAGAATGTTTATACATGTACACTTATCAAACTTCTTACGGTTAATAACTCACCTGTGCTGCTGGACACGTGTACAGAGTTAAAGAAGGCTCTGAGGAAGACCTAGCTTTCCTTTGTTTTCTTTTTCTTAATGGAATGAACCATTTTTTCCTCTTTTGACAGTTCTGTAACTGAGCACATCAACAGATTTTGTAGCAGTGTTCACCCAGACTTACAGAACTGTGTCCCACAGAAACCAGCAAGAATATATGGGATATACTTTTAAGGGGCATAGAGGATTCTGGGGGGGGATGAGAGAAGTGAGAATATTCTGTTACATACAATTTTAAACTCTATAATTGCAGGTTTTGTCCTGAAGACCTTTTTCATATACTTTCTGAAAGACCAACAAACGGATGTTAACAACTCAATGAAATTACATTTTGCATATCTGAAAAAGAAGCATTGAATATAAGCCAAATGGTTTCACTGATGGTCTCTTTTTCATAAAGATAAAATATATAAAAAAAATATATATAAATATAACATGTTTTCATTCCAAACTGGTAGTGGTATATAGGATTAAAAACAATAATGTTGCTTCTTATTCAAACTGTTGGTCACATGTACAGTATATAAACATAAAACTCACAGGAAGGTATTATGTATGCAGTAGTATACTAGCGTTTAGGAAATGAAAAATTTTAGAAAATATGTTTTGTCACCCTGTTGGTCAGAAAGATGTCTTTCTGGTTTTAACGCATGCAGGCATGTAAATATTTGTCTGGAGTCACAGTATTAATGAATGAGATCTTATGCATCTGGTGACATCAGAACTCTGTGTCAGCCATTTTTATTTGTATATTGATCCTTAGTGAGGGCCCCAAACTCCACTACAGAGGATGAATGTGGCTGACCAGTAAATCAAAACACCAGAGATATTTTTATATGTTAATGTCATATTATGTTAATGTTGCTGAAAAACAAAACTTAACAAGCCCTTGGTGTATTGGTCCAATACCATGTAGCCCCGAGTGATGAAGTTAAAGTGTGCTGTACTTCCCACCTCATTCAAAGGGGGTGGGGGGCTACGTGTTATTTTCACTGTCTTTTTGAAAGTTACAGTATGTGTTTTCATATGTGTGCATATAACTGGAAGTAAAGCTGCAAACAGTGCTTATCACATGCTGAAGTTACCTTTGTTTTTACACATTGGGGTAACCCTTCTAAAGACTCAGATGAATCTGTGCAGTTGTTTTACACATTGGGAGTAACCGTTCTAAAGACTCAGATGAATCCATGCAGTTGCTCTACACACTTTATGATTTTCTGTCATATTAAAATTTTGTGATTATAATATTTTTATTACCATATAAAACAAAGTAATAAATCTAAAGCAGCTAGCGTCAGTGTTTAAAGATAGCTTTGATTGGGTAATTATTACTTGGTTAAGAAAAAAGAAGTTCCTATTATGGATTCTTTGTCACTGAGCTCCTGTAAGTTTTAGGTCTTCCATGCAATTCCGAAACATAACTAATTCTTGGCTGTAACTTGCTATTAACTGCTTAAGTTCAATTTTTTTAATACAACAAAGGGTTATATGTACAGTTATTTTAGCTTGCATTAAAGGGGAGTAATATTTTAATTTAAAATATTGTTAGTAACTGCTTTGTAGAAATGGTTTGCTGAGCATAATTCTTCCATGGTCATGTTTTGTTGTTTGAGCAAAAGAGATTCTACTCATACTTACGTGTATTTTTGTTTGTTTTTCACTACTCGCAGTCTTTAAATGATTACAACTCTTACAATTGGAAGGATTTGTGGAAAGCTTTGGAGTTGTACATTTTTTCAACAAACTATTTTTTTTTAAAAGACTACAACATACATAGGTAGGAGAGTTGGCCATTGCTCTGCTCCTGGCATAGAGTCACCTGTTAAATGGGGTAAATAGTTTTAAAATACATACGTGAAAGACCTTTGAGAATGCTTTAGTGTTTGGTTCAGCATAAAAGGAAATTTTAGGATTGAAGACAAAAGCTGTCCACTATATGTTAAGAGACTCTTATTAACCTGTTGTAAATATTGCAATTCACAAAATGTTATTGTAAGTTTGTAACTTAATTTTCCCCCCTTTTTGGTTAAACAGATTTGTTTAGAAATTTGTGTTTTGGTGTAAGCAAGTAAAATTGTGCCCATTTTATGGTCCCCATGCTTTTGTAATCTTACAAATATTAACGTCTTGTTGTTCTATATTATAACCATATTTGCGCTCTATGCAAGCCCTTGGAACAGAACATACTCATCTTCATGTAGGACCTATGAAAATTGTCTATTTTTATCTATATATTTAAAGTTTTCTAAAAATGATAAAAGGTTATTACGAATTTTGTTGTACAAAATCTGTACAAAACTCTGTTTTTACATCATAATGCAAGAATTGGGAATTTTTCTATGGTAGCCTAGTTGTTTGAGCCTGGTTTCAATGTGAGAACCACGTTGACTGTTATTGTATTTAATTTTCTTTTTCTTTTCAACAATCTCCTAATAAAAATGTCTGAAATCGCCTTGCGACTTTATTTACTGTTTGTCTTTATTATAGTTTCTGAGATGCATTACTTTGAAGGAATATTTACTTTCTAATGGGAGGCATCTAAAAACAACATAAGTCAGCTTTTTGCAATGCTCAGGGAGCATTGCTCAATGATTTTATTTAACATGCAACCACTTCTATCTCTAATATGAATTACTGTGGTGAAAACATCATAAAAGCACACTCTGTAGTTATTGTTTAACAAGCAGATTTTCCATATTTTGTTTCTTGCCAGCTAAGCAAACTGCCCACATATACATGATTTATTTATGTACATTTCTCAGTTTATGAAGCTGTTATTTGTACCTTTTTGCTTTATCTTCTTATATTCCCATGATTCTTATTTTACAAAGCCTTGTGCTGAAAAACGTAAAGCAGACATGTTGATGCGACAAAATATATAATTCCCATATTTGTAAGAGTGTGGATCTGTAACTATAACTTCCATGGTTTTCTTTCTATTGTAACATCAGAATATTACCATTAGTAACTTGAAATTACAATATCTTTCAACAATCTATAACTATTTTCTTTAATCATGACTTAAAATTATATTGGGTTGATACTTATCTGAAAACATTCATAAGAGAATGGAAATTTTCAATTTTTTCCTTGTTCAAAGTGAATGACCTCAGTGAATTCATGAAAGTAACAAATTATAGTTTTCATAATAAAATGGAAGATGTGTATATGACCATTACTAATATTTTGTCTTCAGTCTTTATCTATTTATGCCAGTAATATTACATTAAAATGCCATAAAAATCTCTGAGCTAAGTGATTTTTGTAGTAATTTAGACTTTCTTTGTGTGTTACTATTGTTCATTGGGGCTGCATTTTAAGATACAGAAAGTAAAGATTTTAATAAAATGATTACACTATTGTAAAAATATGCAGAAAGTTTCAGTTTTCCTCTCGTACATGTTGTTTAAGTTTTTAATACGCAAAATTAGTAAAGAAAATATGAACCAGTCCTCATTTATTTATTGTTTAAAAAGGTTCACAAATAAGACCTCTCTCTGCTTCAGAAAGTACTGTGCTAACTGCTATAATGACACAAGCTAAAAGTACTAATGTCCCAATGAATATGTAATTTTGTTGGGAGTAGGGACTGTTATAAGAATAGGATCAAAAGATGCACATATCCTTTGTGCTGCAGCAGACATCAGTGGAAATTACTAAAGTATTTACTAAGACACTTTAACACTAGGTAGTAATCATCTAGAAACCTTTTATTTTCAATTCTAGAAAATAGCAAAAGATTATTTGGCAAAAGGTTAAGAATTTTAAAATGGGAAATACATGTATTTTCCAATAAATAAATCAGCACATCTGTTATTCTCTTCAAGTTATTTGTTCACATTTCAATTGCTTTATTTTTTCTATCAATGATCAAACCCTTTTAAGGTAAGTAACATATTCAGTCTCACACAAAAACAGTGTTGTAAATGAATTCCTAATGTGTTCAGAATGTTGACAATGTATGTACCATATTTAAGTCTTATTATCTAATATCTATGTATTGCTAGAGTAAGTAATGGTCTAAAATGATCCAAACACAGCCTAAGTTACTAAATGCTAATTCTGTACTAAGATAATGAATAAACAGTATAATCATAACCTTATTTACATTTTATGATATATAAACTAGAAATCAGTTAGACAAATAACCAGTTAGGGCTCCTTTGATTCTTGTAAAACAAAATTTTAAAAATTAAAAACCCAAAGGAACCAGTTATAAAGATTAAACTGTAAAGGTGGAAACTCAAGGTAGTCAGGGAGTAATGCCCAAGGGACCACATTGGAAGTCCAGGATTGGAGGACCACATGCCCCATTTTTCAACTCTTTCCAGTGGCTCTGATTGTTATTTCTTTTAAGGTAGATATGCTTTCTTCTCTTGGTCTTTTATTACTTATTCTTGTAGTATACAAAGAGCTTTGGGCTCATACTACAGAAATAAACCAATTTCTCTCTATTGTTTAAGCTAGACTACCTGTGAATGCCGACTATCACTTGTTAGATACAGGCCTATAAGATATAGTGGCAGGATATGAGATGCATTTAGGGATTTTTAAAGACTGTTGTGTTCATTGAATTTCTGCACAACTTCAGGATCCTTCATGGGAATGAGTATCTAATGACTATCTGTTAGGAACCAGAATATGAGTGACAACGGCATTATAGAATACAATTAGTGGACCTGCTGTTACAGAAAAGGAAGATAGTGGGGGTGAGGAGAGAGCTATTATGAGATAAGCATTATGCTTTCTGAATAAATCTAATCCCAGTTCCACTTACCATGTGTGGAGCCATTGTAGGGGCTCCCTCCTTCTGAAGGCTCCTTTTTTTCCTTTTGTTCTTTTCAATGGAAATCCATTCTTCTCTCAGACAATACATTCTCACCACAGTATCCTTTCCTCCACTCCTATTACTTCCCCCTACAGCCCTCTGCCCAGATCTGCTATTTTGTTTCCCTTCAGAAAAGAACAGTCCTCCAAGTTGACACCACAACAAGGAGGGCAAGAGAAGACACAATGAGACAGGGAAAAAGACCTCTTACCAAAGATGAACCCGAAAGCAACCTAAGAGGAGAAAAAAAGCTCAAGAGCAGGCAATAGAGTCAGAGATACACGTTGTCTCAGAGTTAGGAGTCCCATAATTATACTAAGCTAACAGCCTTAACATATATACAATGGACTTGGTGCAGACCCATCCAGGCCCTGTGTTTGCCACTTCAGTTTCTATGAGCCTGTATAAACCCTGCTTGCTTAATTTAGTGGGCCATTTTGTCTAGGTATCCTATATCTCCTCTGACTCCTACAATCCTTCTGCCCCCTCTTCCATAAGATTCCCAAGCTCTGAAGCTTCTTCAGGTTTCCTTTGTTCCATATCATCTATGAAACAACCACTCCTCCCCTGACACACACACAGACTCTACCCTCTAAGAGCCCCCCCACACACTTTCTGAAAGCAAATATGTTTTAACAGGATGAGGTGGATGTCACTGTGGAGGAAAAATCAAGGGAAAGATGTCAAATGAAAGGAAGAATTGTTTGCATATTCTAGTCACACTGGAAAATATTAGTCAAGATAACAAGACTGATATTGGTCTTGCAAATATAATGCAGTGCCTAAAATAACCATTAAAATGCCATATTGATGACATAGTATAGATTAAAATGAATTAATAAATGTATTGAGGCCTTGTCTACATGAAGAGTAAGTACTTTTCATATTCAATGCAAAGCATGGAGCTCCCCTGCTCCATAGCCCAGTACTCTTTCTGAAAACTTGGCTGATTCTTCAATGATGTTAATTTGGTAAGAAACTTTGTCTACTATGCTATGTCACAAAATAGGATAAGTTATCTGATACTTCTCTATTACTGTGATCTCTATAAGAAAAGAGGGTCTCTGATGTTAGAAATAATTTTAGTGTGGCAAAGAAAGAGATTACCAATGCAACTAAAGTGACTCCCCGGGGGAAAAAAGTTATCCTTGATCAAAAAGTATGATATTCACAGCAAGCAGCCCAGGATAGGAAGGGCTCATGGTTTATACCCAAACAAGGTACTGTATTCTTTTTTCCATTTGGCTGGGCTGTAATCTCATCAGCTTGCTAGTTTGTCTGTTTTTAAAGAATTGACAAGAAGAAATTCCAGGAAAGAGTGAAAGGAGTCACAACTCCGAGTCATCAAGTTCCTGGGATGCAATAGAGTTTTTATTGTAGAGAAATTTTCATCCTGCAACCTGGCTGCTCTGGCAAGGGATCCCATCCAAAGACTTTCTAGGACAGTGCAATCTGGCTGGAATGTCACACATTTAGTCCCTCTGACTGGAATGCAGACACACCTTTAGTACACACCTTTGACATCAAACAATGAAGGTTAAGTTAGTTTGTAAAAGGAAGCAGCCTATTTCCATTCATTCTGCTGGCCTAATGGACTTCTCACCTGTGGGAGGTGGGTGACCCTCTAGAAAGTATCAGAGACCAGGGAGGTGAGAGACTCTCAGGACTCAAAGGGACCTTAGAGTAAATGCCCAACAATGGGGAGAGGGAACTTTTAGAGTCCACCTCCTGTAGAACTCCCGTAGAAAGGCAGGGCATCAAGTGGAGGGATGGGGTTGCCATTCCACAGTCAAAACCTCTGACCCAAATTTGTTCCTGTCTCAAAGAACTACAGGGATAAAAATGGATAAAAAGACTGAAGGAAAGAAAGTCCACTGACTGGCCCAACTTGGGTTCAATTTCCTGAGCGGCTCTAAGATCTGACACTATTATTGGTGCTGTGGTATGCTTACAGACAGGAGCCTAGTATGGCTGTCTTCTGAGAGGCCCAACAAACAGCTGGCTGAGACAGATGCAGTTACGTACATCCAAGAATGGACTAAAGTCAGGGACCCTTGTGGTTGAATTAGGGAAAGGCAGGAAGAAGCTGAGGAGTGGGGGGAGTGGGGGATGACCCCATAGGAAGACCAGCAATCTCAAGTAACCCACACCCCTGAGATAACTCAGACACTAAGCCACCAACCAAATAGAATGCACCAACTGGTCAGAGGCCCCTGACACATCAAGAGTAGAGGACTGTCTGGTGTGACATCAGTGTGAGAAAATGAATGAGACTTGATGCCCCAGGGAGTAGGGAGGCCTAGTGGGGGCAGATTGGGTAGGGCTGGGAGAGATTGGATCCTAGGGGTTTGTGGGTGGGGACACCTTCTTGGAGACAGGGAGGAGGAGGAAAGGAATGAGAAACTGTGGGAGAAAGAACCAGGATGGGGGTAACTACTAAACAGTAAAAAAATAAAAGTAAAAAAAAAAAAAAAGTAGTTATATTTGAAAGTGGCTTCTAATTGAAGAGCAGACAAATTGATAAATCAGAGAAAGATTTGACAGAATGAGTAAGAGGTAGAATATGTCCAAATGACTGAAGACAGGAAAAAGAGGCTATTTTAGCACAGTGCACGGAGAGAAGGGGATGTGTAGGGATTTAGTTTTGCAGAGAGAACAAGCTAGACACAGGTGAGGACAGAACGAGGCAGAGAATGAGAAGCAGCCAAAAGATTAGAAAATATTGCTGTAAGGAAAGAAAGGGGACATTTACAAGTGACACTCAGAAGAAGGGCTAGGCAGAATGAGAAATTTGATTTCAAGTGTCATTCCTCTATGGCAGAGGACAAAGAAATGGATATTTTGTTTCAAGACACTAGCAAAAAATGTGGAAGAAGAACTCACAAAGAAACAAAGGATCCTATACAATATGTGTAAACAAATGTTTTACTGGATGGGGAAATTAAAATATTTGCATAGCCCCATAGGAGGAACAATATGAACTAACCAGTACCCCCAGAGCTCCCAGGGACTAAACCACCAATGAAAGAGTACCCACAGTGGGACTCATGGCTCCAGCTGATATGTAGCAGAGGATGGCCTTGTAGGCCATCAAGGGAGGAGAGGCCCTTGGTCCTGTCAAGGCTCTATGCCCCAGTGTAGGGGAATGCCAGGGTCAGGAAGTAGGAGTGGGTGGGTTGATGAGCAGGGAGAGGGTGGAAGGGATAGGGGATTTTCAGAGGGGAAAGAAGGAAAGGGGATAATGTTTGAAATGTAAATAAAGAAAATATCAGTACCTGACTAATACAGATGTAGAGGCTCACAGCCATCCATTGAACTGAGTACAGGGTCGCCAATGAAGGAGTTAGAGAAAGGTTCTATGGAGCTGAAGGACTTGCAGCCCCTTAGGATGAACAACAATATGAACTAATTAGTACTCTCAGAGCTCCCAGGGACTCAACCACCAACTAAGGTCTATACATGGTGGGACTGAATGTTTTGGCAGCATGTGTATAGTAGAGGATTGCAAAGTTGATCATCAATGGGAGGAGAGGACCTGGGCCTTGTGAAGGTTCTGTGCCCCAGTGTGGGGGAATGCCAGGGCCAATAAGTGGGAGAGGGTGGGGTGGCAGGCATGGGGAAGGGGAAGGCAACAGATGTTTGTTCTTGTTGTTTTTGTTTGTTTGTTTGGTTGGTTGGTTGGTTTTTGGAGGGGAAACTGGGAAAAGAGAAATCATATGACATGTAAATAAAGAAAATATCTAATTAAAAAAAATCATTGTAGATCGAAGAAGTTTCCATCTACAATATCAGATACTTCTTGAAAGAAGCAGTTTCAAAACTTTGAATAGTTCTTAAATGGGATGGTTATGTTACTAGAGTTATCTTAAATGTATTGATTGAGCAACTCACCTGGAACTGTGTATCAAAATAACTTTGAATATCAAAAAAGAGAAAATATCAAATAAAAAATAAAATAAGATAAAATATTTGCATAAGGTTTTACCAGCTGACAGAGATAAAATGATTTGTGTAAGAGTTTTACAAAGTGGGACAGATAAAAGGATTTAAATTCTTTGTCATGAAAGTTTTGCAGAATTTGATGGAAAAGACTACAAATGTTTAATGTTTCCTACACTATTGAATTGCATCTTTCAGATAAATTAATCTGTGCATCCTGAACCTAAGTTTATTCATGGTTAATAGCTTATACTTTCTTATATTCATAAAACTTCATACTTTTTACAAGTAAACCATCTAACTACATAATATATCTTAAGGTGAATACATTGAAGGCTAAAAACTCTTACCTAACAAGTAGCAAGCATCTAAATTTATAAAAGGCTTCTCTAATGGAATAGAACTGATAAAATAAAAAATTAGGTATGCATTTTTATTAAGGTATGTATTTTTATGTATGTATGTATGTATTATTATTTTTAAAAGTGGATTTATTGTGCTGTTTTATAGCAGGTTATCCTAGTAATCTAATAATGTCATATCAGAATGTGGTTGTTATTAAGTCCATTGAACTGAACATCTCAGTATTCCCAATCTGTCACTGGAGGCCTGCAGAATTCCCAGGGAGCTTCTGCTCTTCAGTCTCTCTTGGAATCCCAAAACTGGCTCTACCAGTGATGAAAGAAAAGCCAAAGCAATAAGATTCATGGTTGTGACACTGAGGAAGAATAGAGAGGCAGAAAGCAACATTTCCTTCTTCCATATTCTTTATTTAATCTGGGAATTGATCAGAAAGTGTGGCTCACATTTAGGGTGGAGTTTCCTGTCTCAAATAATATGATTCAAAAATCTCTCATGGGAGTAGCCAGCCTTCTAGATTTTAGTTGATTCAATATGAAGTCAAGTTGATAACCTTCAAACTATCTCAAGGTATATATTAGAGTTTGAGGGACACCCAAGCCAGTGGGGGATCTTTCAACTGCTGTACCCTATTGAACCTGTCACATACATTACCATTTTGCCTAAGTCCTTTTGTTTCTGCTGATGGTCAGTATTGGGCATAGTCACCATTCATTCACTAATCTATCTATGCCACATATACTAACAGTAAGCAGTGAGGTGTGCTTGTTTTGACAAATCAGAGAATACTAAAGCAATTTCTTACACAAGAAACTGTACCTTGGTCAGATTAGTAAATCCCATATTTTCTTACCTTGGAAAATTAACTGATGGAATGGACATTGGTTCTCTGTGTTCACAAGCTTCCAGGGAACAAAAAAAATCTTAAGTGGTTCAAGCAAAATCGGTTTCTCTTACTTGGCCTCTAGAGTCCTGATTAAGGTTACTATACCATTTCCTCATCTATAGAGGTAACCCTAAAATTATTGATGGGATAGGCTAAAATTAGGGAATGAATACTAACTAAATATAAATACAGTCCCTGTTTAACTTGACCAGTTTCTGTCTCCTATTATCAACATTCCTGTCTCTGGAATAACCCTAAAATCATCTGTGAACCAAAGCAGGGATTAGAAGTCAAAACCAGTCCAGACAAAACCAAGAGCATGTATATACTTTGGAGAAAATTGCCAGTGTGTTGAGAGATTCTCCACAATTAGGATGTTCATGTAAGATTTGTGAAGGTTTTGTGCCCCAGTGTAGGGGAATGCCAGGGCCAATAAGTGGGAGAGGGTGGGGTGACAGGCATTGGGAGGGGGGAGGCAAAAGGGGTTTGTTCTTGTTTTTGTTTGTTTGTTTGTTTTGGAGGGGAACCTGGGAAAGGGAAAATGTACATGTAAATAAAGAAAATACCTAATTTAAAAAAAAAAAGATTTGCCTTTTGAATATGCTTTTATTCACACAACAGTTCTTTAAAATTCATTGCTATTATAAAGATTACATTAATCTGATGTAAACAGACATCTCACCATGTGGGGACAGTTTGCAAAACAAACAAAACATAAAACAAAACTAACGAACAAACACTACTGCAGGTTGAGATCCTTCTAATGTGATAGGCTGGGAGGATGTTACTGTTGTAAGCCTCAGAAGAAACTTGAATGCATTGGCTAGTGGCTACCATTGTCAGATGGGCATGTGGAAACTCAACCACAGAGCCAGTAACTCAACAGTTACCAGAGCCAGTCATGCACTGGCCAAAGTCTCTTTCCTGATGGTTACCACTGAAGAGGCTTGAGAAGTCACTTGAGATGCCATGTCTCTACAGCAGCTTGACCCCAGGAGTCACAGCTTTTCCAACTTCAGATCCCAAATAATGATGGATAGGCTTATTAATCATTATAATGCTTATGGCCTTATGCTAAGCTTGTTTCCCAACTAGCCAGTAACTTATTTAACCTAGTTACATTATCCAATATCTAACACAAGCCTGGTTACTTATGTCTCCTAATTTCTGGTTACATATGTCTGAGTTTCTCAGAGTCCAGGTTTCAAATCTTCCTACCCTGACTCTATCCCAGAATCCTCTCTCTCTCTACTGGAACTCCCACCTCTTATTTCCTGCCTTTTGTTAATAGGCCATCGACTTTGTATTGACAGATCACACTTCCACATGATTCCACACAAGAGATTCTCTCTACATAGAGGCCATCTCCAAAATTCTAATTTTTGTATCATTATTTAGGCTGGCTCATTTACATATTAGCTCCACCTTGGATTAGTTCAGTATTATATCAGAGCCTTCCTTAGGCTTAGCTCATATCAGAGCTGTCGTATGGTTGGCTTCTATCTCGTAAGCATTAAATAATTTGTAATCACACAAAATGGTTTCCAAGTTACACAGAACATTTTTATTCATGTTACTATCATATATGGGTTTGTGTGTATGTGTGTGTGTGTGTGTGTGTGTGTGTGTGTGTGTATTTAGAAAAATGTAAAGCCCAGTGAACCACAGCACAACTTTATCTTATCTCCAGTTCTTTAAACTGGGATTTAAGCATTCTTTACATTCTAGAGGAATATAAATTAACTTCACAAAATTAGTTTCCAGGAACTGTACTTTATTCATTAGGATTTGGGATCATTGTACTTATTTAATGATTAAAATTTCCAAATTTCGAACCAAGTGTCACAGAACCCAGTTTTAATCTCAGTTGTTTGGAAAGATAGGCAGGGAGATCTTTGCAAGTTTGAAGTCAGCCTGGTCTTCATAGCAAGGTCTAAGCTTGACAGGGCTACAGAGTAAGAAATGTTCTCAAAATAGACCTTTAAAATTTTGAGATAATCCTATGTTACAGGCACAGAACAGAACAGAAACATTTTCAAAATTTGTAGCATTATCAACAGCAATATTTTTCATAAATACAGAATTACAACCAAGGAATTTACTTTGAACCTCCTTTATTTAGGTTTCAAGTCTTTTGCATACACTCATTGGTATTTGTGCTTGGTTTTATAAAAATGTATCACACTTGTACATTTCTTTTCTAAATTTCTTATTGCTAATTTTATTTATTTACATTTCAAATGTTATCCTCCTTCCTGGTTTCCTCTCCAAAATTCCCCTATCCCACCCCATCTCCCTGCTTCTGTGAGAGTGCTCCCCACCCACCCCCTCCCACATCACCACCCTAGCAGTCCCCTATGCTGAGGCATCAAGCCTTCACAAGATCAAGGGCCTTTCTTCCCATTGATGCCAGATCAGGCCATCCTCTGCTACATATTCAGCTGGAAGCATGGATCCCTCCATGTGTACTCTTTGGTAGGTGGTTTAGTCCCTGGGAACTCTCAGAGGGTCTGGCTGGTTGATATTGTTCTTCCTATGGGGTTGCAAACCCCTCCAGCTCCTTTAGCCCTTTCCCTATTTGGGTCCCTATGCTCAATCCAATGGTTGGCTGCAAACATCTGCATCTGTATTGATCAGGCTCTTGCAGAGCCTCTCAGGAGACATACATATCAGGGTCCTGTCAGCAAGCACTTGGCATCAGCAAGTGTCTGCGTTTGGTAGTTGCACATGGGATGGATCCCCAGGTGGGGCAGTCTCTGGATTGCCTTTTCTACTTCATGTAGGAAATTTCATGTTATTACCACCTATACCAATCAAGACACAGGAACAATCTATGAGAGAGTTCCTTCATGTCACATTTTAGAGTTGTGATGACCACTTCCCTTCCTATGTCCTTCAAACAGGCAAATTCCTAACCTGTTTTTGTTTTAATTTCTCAAATTCATCAGTCCAAGAAAGTAATTTATATACATGTAATTTATATAATGTTATAGTGATATCCACTGGAAACAGCAAAAGTCCTGAAGTCAAGACAGCTGTTTGACACAGTTGTAGCAAAGCTGAGCTGAAAATCACAACAACTGTCATTCTGTCTCTCACTTTTAGGTTTTTATCTCTGAGTGCTGTATTCTTGGGGACTTTCTGCACCATGATTCAAGTCAGGTCTTTTCCTAAAAAAAAAAAAAAAAATGTTCTGAGTCTTTTTTATAAAAGTCCTGAACTTCTATGTATCTGGCTCTATTTGGAGGTCTCCCTCATGTCCTGGAGATCATAGTAAGCACAAGTAATGAGGCCAAGACTCCAGGAATTTTCTTAGGGTGTCTGTCCCTAAAGAAGCTTGAACAGTAAAGTTAGTGCGGCACAAACAGAGACAACTGACAAACTCTGACTGGCCAGGAGAACGAGTTTCCGATTCAAGGTCTCTGGAAATGTAGTTTAAAGACAGGGTACATGCTGGGATGAATATAATTCAGTAAATAATATACATTGACTAAAATAAACTTTTTCTACTCTTTAGTATAGATGATGAGAAAATATAGTAAAAGGTGTTAGGTGACAGCAGTTGCTGTTTCATAAAAAGACTGGTTCAGATATTTTCTGGTGGTCTGGAATGCTTTAAAATTGCAAATACTGCTGGCCTGAAAGCAGACTGTCATATAATATATTGATTTGATTTAACAAAGACATTCTCTAGATTCTTTGAATTGGTTTACTCTGTTGTATTGCTGAATATTAGTTCATAGTGTAGTATTAGGAGTATATTTTAACAATCTAACTTTTGGAGGACAGTTACATTGTTTCCACTTATAGTTCCTATGAATAAAGTTGCTAATGTAGTCATATAAATCCTTTCATTGCATCTATGAGTGTCCTTTCCCATGGAATTAACTTAGTTAATAATAGAGTGACCACATACATGGTTTTTTAAGTAACTATAGTCATACTCTTTTACAGAGTAGACCTACTGTTTCACCATTCTACCAGCAATGTTTGTGTCTGCCTGCTGGCCCAGGACAGAAAAAGGACCCTTGCAGCAGCAGCAGCCATGTGTCCACTTGCTTCCAGGTAGAGGTTGGGGGTTAGCTTTCCACTGGGACACAGTGACAAGGTTTGGTTGAGCTCTGAATTTAATCAGTCACTAGTCTTACCATGCTTACATAAATCATATTCTTACCTCCCTGTCCTAGAATCTCAGGATAGAAGCTTGAATTCTTCCAGCTGTTGAAAAGAAAACTATTTCACCCATGGTAGTTTGCAGTGGGATTAGAGTATGATTCCTGCTTCCACAAGAGAGTATGGCAGTACAGAGGGAAGTAGTAGTTGGTGGAAGACCAATCCCTCATTGGCCTCTCTAGACTTTTTTGAAACAATGCAAATAGGGTGGCTTGGGACATGCATTTGTAGGTTGGTTTTTTTTTTTTTGGTTTTTTTTTTTGTAGTGTTTCATCAGGGACAGCATGGTTGTAAAGGTGGCTGCCTGACACAGTTTCAGCTGTGGGAGTATTAGCACATATGCTTCTCTGGTTTTCTAGTATACTAATGATGTTGCTCTTTCTTGTCTGTTTTACTGTTTTGTATACTATATTTGTCTTCAACTATAACTCTGGTAAAAATTTCTGGGAAAGGGTTTGAGGGCATTAGTTGAGAAGGAAATGACTCTCATGTCTACTAAGAACAAACTGCTCAGGCCCTGGTCATTCAAGCAGTCAACCCAGGCATATCAGGACAAGAGGTTCTGGATGCGGAGGCTGACCATCTTAATTGTTCTCTGGGAATTTTTAGCCAACTCATGATGATTAAGTTGTACCAGGAAATATTTGAAGCAGGAAATGTTTTCAAGAAACCTAAAGTTTTAGTAATTAAGAGATTTGAAGACGTCAAGGAAAAGGAACTCTGGACCTTGGTCACTAAAGGAAAAGAATGTTCAAAAACAATACAAGAGACAAGATAGAGGAACAAACAGCTGGGTCTATTGGGTTAGTGAACCATGGTGAGAGCTTCCCATGAGGGAGATCTCTAATAATAGAAAGTTTGATTCAGAAATATTGGGGAAAATTAGAAGACATAGGTGTAATAAACAAGATAAAAGGATGGGTAGAAGAGATTGGATCCTTTGAGGGAGCTGCTGGATTAGTGAATCAACCTTCCTGGAAAAATTGTAACATATTGATTTGACTCCCCAGCATTGTCTGCCTAAGGAAATTAGGATGTAAGTTCTAAGAGACAGTATTCAAGCTTGCAAAGAAGCCCTGTGGGAAACTGCAAGAGGAATTAATATTGAATATGGAAAAGAGTTTGAAATACATTGTAGAAATAGATATTTGGATGGGCTTAGTAAAGAGAATTTGTGTATTTAGATAAGTCAAAAATATTAACATTATCCTGAGCTTTTTAGCATCTTTCTGTTCTCATGCAAGTTTATGCTCGTACAGCCTGTCTGTGATCTGGAGGTTTCTCTGAGCGTTAAAAGTTAATGTATAACTTGCTTTAGCAGATACTGAATTGTACCTATGTGTGAGCATTGTGCTTTTTTTGTGGCATAGTTACAAGAGGCTTTTCAGGAAAAAATAATTGGCTTAAGGAAAATAATGAAAAGTTTTTTGATTATGTATTATTGTATAAAAAGGAAGAGTGTAACCAATAAAAGACTGAAGTGAACTCAGGGGAGTCGGGGGACTGGCCAGTGATGAACCTGGGGCCGGGAGATGAGGAACTCTGGCTACCTCTGAGCACAGTTTGAGAACAGCAATGAGATATGCTTTCCCCCCCCCCCCCAAGAGTTTCTGATTTCACACGGATCCAATCCTCCCATTCTCAAGAACCCCAAAATGACTGAGGTTGGTCCTCGGCAGTGTTTTGCCCCAGTTTTGTGAATCTTATCTAGAAAAGTTTTGTTTTGCCATTGGCACACCAACTAACTGGTGCTTTGGGTGAAGAAACAGGGAAATCTTGGGGAAAAAACGTTTGAATCTCTTTGTGGGCCTATAATGGAGACCTCAGAAGAGCTTTGCCTAGTGTCTAGGGTGGGTAAGTACCAACCAAAGGAACTCACTTCATTCATTTTTTTATCGCTATGATAAAGCACCACTATCATGACAACTTATAGAAGAATGGGATTTCTCTGGATCTTGCTATTTCAGAAGAATAGGAGTCTATCATAATCATGGCAACAGGAAGGCATCCATGATACTGGAGAGGAATATGAGAGTTCGCACAACAGTCTATGAACAGGAAGCAAAAACATCAGTCGGGATGGCAAGAGGCTTTTGAAGTTCCTAAGTTCCCCAAAAGTGATAAATCTGTATGGTTGTTTTCCATCTGGCAGCTGCTCAGGGAAATGAAATGGTTGGGGGCTAGGCTACATTACATCCTCATTGTCATTGGGGTGCAGCGGGGGTGGGGTTCTGGGGGATGGAATTGGCATGAAGCCTAAAATGATGGTCCCAGCCCAGTTGAGAAACAACCCAGACTGAAGCCGAGGAGGCAAGGGTTCCTAAATTCCCTGGCTGGTCTACGATGAGCCCAGGGCCAGGTTGCGAGGGGATGAGGGGGGCCGCTCTGGCCTAGCTCAGGGGTGAGTGTCCTTGTGTCTGTGTCCTGAGGGCAGAGGAGCTTTGTGCAAGAGACTTAGGCTGTATAGGAAGAAGGCTTACTCCATGGTGTTTCTTGATGAGACAGTCCTTGTTTGTCCAAACTGTTTATTCATTGTTCATGGTGGAAAATGAGTGCACAGGACATACTCAGAGTGAACCAGATTAAAGACCTTTATCGTGAGTGAATGTCCTGAACGTAAGCATATTGGCTAAACCCTCAGGGTTAACCCATTTAGATACCTCATTAGCATGGAGAGCTCTGTGCTCTGTGCTAAATGTCCTGATCTAGCTGTCCTGATAGGCATGTGGGGTTTCATGGTCACATGTTCCAGGGCAGTAACCAGGTTGGGAATAGATGAAACACCTACCTTTCTCAGATAATGAGAATTTATTGGAGTTTCTGAATCTGTTCAACCTTTCCAGTTTTTGTCTAGTGACAAGGTTCCACTATCTGAAGTGCCCAAAAGATGGTGTTAAACCCCTATAACTGTGTATACAGACACTCATTTATTATGAAGTATATAGTGGGAATAAAACCTAAGTCCTCTATAAGAGCTGCCAGTGTTTGTAATTACTGAGTCATTTTTCCAGACTGAATTTTATGATTTGAAAAGCAAACATGTGTTACTAAATTCTTTAATCCTATATTTCACTTTTAAGTATTTTTTAATTTAATTTAGTTTTCTGATGATTTTGTAGATATACATAATGTATTCTAATTGCTCTCATCCACACCCCATTTTACATCTCTCTTATCCCTATTTATATCTTTCTTTTCCATGCCTATTCCTTGCCCAAATTGTTGACTTTTGCTTTTGTCATATGACCCATTTGGTTTAATCTGGACCATCTGTATGACCTAATAAAAATATTCCTGGGTCGCCAGTAATTAAACAACCATGATTAAAAACAAATTAATGGAGGAAAAGATGATGAAGTGAAGGCAGTGAGAATCAATGGTATGCCTTCTTTCTTCTACTTATTTCTCTATTTGTTTTCTCTTCTTTCTCCAGATTCTAAAGAAAACAAGGCAAAGTTCACTGATTAATGGATATAAATGTGTCTGTCTATATGATTTGTACAGATGTGCATATATGATGCCTGTGAGTATATATGTTTGTTTGTTTGTTTGTTTATTTATTTATTTATTTATTGTGGACAGTGTGTATTAATTAACCATAGCACATGGTTGAAGATCAGAGGACAACCTAAAGTGTTAGCTTCCATGTTCTACCCTATTTGTGACAAATTACTGTTTTTTGTTGTTGGCCACTGTTTACACAGTATAACCAGCCTACAAACTTAGGGGTTCTCCACCTCACATCTCCCCAAATGTGATGACAGAAGAGTGCTACCTGCTTTATGTGAAACACTGCAACTTGGGTTTTCACACTTGAGTGGCAAGAAGGTTACCATTAAGCCTTATACCATATATTTAAATTTTGTTCCAGGTATTTATTAGAGATCCATGTTCTGCTTCATTTTTCATTCAATTAAAATTTTATTTCTTATTTTCCTTTTGGTACTTTTTACCAAAGGCATAAATACAACTAACTGCATTAATAATTTTTAAATATTTTGAGATCTGCAAGAGGTTATTTTATTTTGATCATGTGTGACTTAATGATGAGACTGCATTCTGAGAAATGAGTCATTGGGTGATTTCAATTTTATATGAGCATCATACAGGATACTTACAAAATCAATGATCGATATGACATCATTATGAGATGCAATTTATGAAACCATAGTAATAGATATAGTCTGACATTGAATTAGATACACTCATGCTTCAGAGAGCATTTAGTGATTATATAGGAAAACTGTCTCAAACAAATAGTAACAAATGCAATTTTAACAATTTAGAGAGAGAATATGAAACAAAACCAAGAAATATAAAAACATGAGGCAAACCAGGTATATGTTCCCAAGAATACCTCCAGATTGTTATCAGAAAAGGTACATATAAGTCATATCCAGAATGGCACAGCAACATACAGAAACTGTTGCCACATGGAGAAAATCAATTGAAAACTTACCTTTTATGTACCAGATCTAATTGTCTGTATAGCATTTTCTCTGTCCAATCACATTAGGGCAGTGACAGGCTTATGATTGGACAGGAATAGAGAGGTGAAGCTAGAGTTGGAGGCGGAAAAGGGTCAGGAGCAGGAGAAGATGTCATCATGGAGACAGTCAATGAGGATGAACTAGACCCCACGAGGTTATACAACCAAGCAGGTTCTTACAAAATAGATTAATTGTGTCAGAATATTGTCTTTATTACTTAGTTCTAAAATTATTGTATTGGCATCTTGTAAATTGTGATTTTATTATTATACAAATCTGATTGGATATTAAGGCCTTAAGAGTCATGCTTTACTTACCAAGTAATAGGTGCTATTTAGATGAACGATTCTGGGAGTGTGTACAGAGCTGCATACAAGCGAGATGTAGCTTGCTGGGAGGAAATAAATACCCACTGGAACTTAGTATTGAGGCCGAACGATACTGGCTCAAAAATATGGCAAGGCGGGAAAGCGAGTTTGTGGGGTGGATTCCTTTAATACAACTCCCTCAACAAATTTTCCTCTTAAGAGTTTACTGCTGAATATAATCACCCTTTCTAGTTGTAAACTCTGGCTGGCTGGGTCACTTCAGTTGTTCTGGCTCAAAACTCCATTCCAAGTTGACTGATTGAAGTTGGCTTCTCTAGGCTTCTTACTGAATTGCTGTCCTTTGAAAATTTGCCTCTGAATTACACAAACTGAACTGCATTTTCTGCATTACCTCAACTCAATAGAGCTGAACTGTCTTCTCCTCTTCTCACTCTGCATTGTTTTTTAAAGTCTCCTCTCTTTTCTGTTTTGTGAGAGTCCTATCTCTAAGTCTGACTAATATCTCTCTCACTCATCATTTTGTCTGTCCTCAGTTAGACATCACTTTCAAACATGGTTGCTTCCTTCTACTAACTAATTTTACCTTCATTGTTTTGGATTAAAAGTGTACTAAGGGTGTTTGCATATTCCAGTAAGAGGGATTAAAAGTGTGTCAGTTCAGCCAGCTAATACAGACCTAGAAGGTTTTTGGATGTGATTCCTTGTCAGAGTAACCATGTTGCTGGATTAAAATTTCTACTGGTTTTTGGAGGGGAAACTTGGAAATTTGATAACGTTTGAAATGTAAATAAATAAAATATTCAATAAAAAAGATTAAAAAATAAAATAAGCTTTAGAATCACCATGGGGGAAAAAATTCCTAAAATTCCTAAAAGACCCATTCACAAGGCTGACAACGGCTTGTAGCTAAAGCTCTCTGACTGATCCTAAAGAACTCAAGGGATTGAGGTACAATTGACTTATGCTATCTCATTGTATGGCATGCCCTTTTGAATTTTATGAGAAATATCATCTCATTTCAAGTAAAGACCATAATGTTGTAGAACCGTCCAAAATATTTACTAAGAGTCTATGAACTTGAATATAAATATATATTCTCGTGATTTTATCCTGTTTTTATCTCATGAAGATTCTGACTCTGAACTCCACAGTCTTTCCACCTAGAGCTCGGTAGGTTCCAACTGGTGGTTGCTACCACGCCAACCCTGTGCTTCAAATCCCGCACAGCCTTGTGGTACACATCTGGCAAACCCATGCTTTGCAGCTGTACCTTTCTCTCTTGAACCCAGACAAGCCGCAACATGAAGGAAAATGCAACACAAACTCAGTTGAGAAACAATGGTAACTCAATAACTAGGTTTAACAACTAAAACCTAATCTTGTAAGCCTTATTAAAATCTGATTCCTCTGGTGGTTAATCCTTGCGTATCCACCATGATACTGAGGAAACTCTAGCAGCTACAACTTACCCCTCTGCTGTCCTGGCTTCCTCCTTCCAACCTGGAACTCCCACACATTCACTCACAGATTGGCTCCTTTATTCATTAGTGGATTGGTTCACAAGAAGCCACCTGAGTACATGACTCATTCCTCATTCCAAACAGCCTCTCCCAGAAGAACAATTAGCACAGAGCCATCCAACACCACACACACAAACACACACACATACATACACACACACACACACACACACACACACAGACACACACACAGACACACAGACACACACACAGACACACACACAGACACACAGACACACACAC
>JADRCD010213179.1:24582-49200 GCA_019843815.1 Montemys delectorum
TACACACACACACAGACACACACACAGACACACAGACACACACACAGACACACACACAGACACACAGACACACACACAGACACACACACACACACACACACACACACATATCCATTGGGATATGATTTTTTTCCTCTCACTCAGCAGGCCAAGGCAAAAAGAAGGTGCACAATCAGAAAATTCTTGGATACAAATCAGAACCAGCTAATTGGTAAAATTGAAAAACAAATAAAGGGAAAAATAATGCTAAAGGAGATTAAAAAAAAATATTTGAAAAGATAATGAAAGACTGGCATGACCAGTATGATGGAGTAGGCAATTGTGACTACATCCTCCCTACCAAAACATCTATCCATGGGTTGAAAGAATCTGGGAGACTTCAGGAATTAAGGCTCTATAGCCACCTCCAATAGCATTCCTCCACATCCTATCTCTTTGTCTCAGCCACCAATTCTAAGAGGAACATCCTGGAACATGTTGACAACAAAGGCCAGAAAACCAGCTATTCAGTCTCTCCTTTCCCTCCAGTTCTACAATTCTAACACTTTAGTATTATCCCAACCTGCATAGAGACTACCTATTGCTACTCTACTCCCATTCTCTGGGTTCTGCACAGATCCTAGTAGCACACTAGCTTTCCTCTTTCTTGTGGAGCCTCCCAGAACTCACATCCTTTAACACATCATGATTCCTTAGTGTCAGTTGCCAATAACTAGAAACAATTTTACTGGGGATCCTCAGTGACCACTCCTGGCAGTTTCTCAGAAGTAATTCTCTACTAAGCCACCCCATAGCCACCATGTTGTCCAAATGCAGAGAAGGCAGCAGAAACCAAGGCACAGAACATCTACTCAATAAAAATGAGACAAGATATTAACATCTAAAATTACAACCATTCCAAACTTACATGACTAGATGTCAGCATCAAAACATAAGCAATAATAGCTAGGAGGACACCATGTCTCTACTAGAGCCTAACAACACTACTGCAGTAAGCCCTAGGAAATTCAATATAGGTTAAGGACAAGACAAGGACTTTAAGGTAACTGTTATTAATATGCTCAAAGACTTTAAAGAGGGTATGACTAAATCAATTAGAGAAATCCATAACCTAAACAAACAATAGAATTAAGCAAACAATAGCAACAACAAAATGGTTTCATATAAAATGGAAACAGAATCACCAGAAAAATGCCAAACTGAGGTAAACATGAAAGTGAAAATTTTATAAACTTAAACAGGAACACAGAAAATATTTTCAACAAAATTACAGAAAAATTTTCTTAACCTAAAGAAAGAAGTACCTATCGAGATACAAGGAGAATACCAAACACAAAACAGACTGGCCCAGGAAAGAAATTCTCACAATACATAATAAATCTAAATGCTAAATTAACAGAACAAAGAAATAATATGAAAATCTACAAAGGAGAAAGGCCAAAAGCCATAAAGACAGAGCTATTAGAATAACATCTGACTTTTCAGTGGAATCTCCAAAAGCCAGAAAGGTCCAAATGAATATTCTATAAAATCTAAGAGACCACAAATAATATTCTAGAAAACTCTACACAGCAAAATTTTCAAACATTATAGATGGAGAAAGAATGACAATCCATGGTAAAAACAAATTTAAGCAGTGCCTATCTATAAATCCAACTCTACTAATGGTATTAGAAGAAAAACTTCAACTTCAGTAAAACTAAACACAATAAAACAATTAAACAAACAGCAACAAGAACAATAAAAAACACCACCACGACAACAACAAAATAGTGGGAATTAATAAACATTGCTCTTGAGATCTGTCAACCTCAATGGACTCAAACCCCTAATAAAAAGATATATACTATCACACTGGATTCAAAAACAGGATCCATTCTTTTATTGTATCCAAGAAATATACCTGAACATCAAGAATAGACATCGCCTCAGGATAAAATGATAGCGAAGATATTCTAAGCAAATAGACACAAAGAGCATACCAGTGTAGTCACTTTACTATCTGACAGAACAAATTTCAAGAGATAGGACAGATCACTTCAGGCTGGTCAAAGGAGAAATCCAACACTAGTGAATTCCAATTTTTAACATCTATGGCACAAACAAAAGGGCTTGTAAGTTTATTAAAAAAAAAACATTATTACTGCTTCTATCACATATTGGTGGTCACACAGTTATAGTGAGTGACTTTAATTTTCAGCTCTCACAAGTAGTCATGTCATCCAGACAAATTTAACAGAGAAATGATGCAGTCAAGTAAAGTTACAAGTCTAATGAAGCTAATAAAGATCTACAGAACATTTCACACATAGATGAATATATCTTCTTCTCAACACCTCCTAGGACTTCCTCCAAAATTAATGACATACTCTGCAAATGAAGGAAGTTTCAACAGATCCAAGAAAATTGAAATAACTCTCTAACTGACCACCATAGAGTAAAGTTGGATATCAATAACAACAGAAACAACACAAAACTTACAAATTAATTCTGAATGAACAGTTCACTACTGAATAACAAACAAATCAAGACAGAAATTTAAAAAGAAATTAAAAGGCTTTATAATTGAATGAAAATATAAACAACATACATAGACTTAGGAACATGAAAAAAGTTATTCTAAGAGGCAAGTTCATAGCACTAATTCATCAAGTACATAAAAACAATTAAAAAGATCTCATACTCCTAATTTAACAGCATTCCAGAAAACTCCAAAATAAAAAGTAGAAATAAGGCCCCAAAGAGGAGACAACAAAAGCAATATCTCAGGGTTAAGATTAATAAAGTATAAATAGACAAAAAAAAAAAAAAAAAAAAAAAAAAACAAGAGAAAGAATCCTTGAAGCCAGATATTAGGACTTTGAGAAACCAGTTGATAAATCATTAGCCAAATTATTTAAAAAGAGAAGAACAAGCCTAATAAAATGTAAAGACAAAAGGAAATGGGGTATACTAACTCAGACACTGAGAAAATTAAAAGAATAATAAGGACAGACATAAAGACCTATATTCTACCAAATTGGAAAATCCAAAGGAAATATATAATTTTCTTGATATTTATAAAATATATCAATGTTAAATCAAGATTAAATAGCAATTCAGACACCCAATACTCATTCCTCAAATGAGTCTACAAAACAGAAATAGAAGGAATATTTTCAATTCTTTTTTTATGAGGCTACAGTTATTGGATATATAAACCACAAAAAGATTCAACAAATATAGAGATTACACACCAACTTCTCTCATGAACACAGATGAACAAATTCTTTATAAAACATTTGCAAATGGAAAACAAGAATACTTTAAGGATGTCATCCATCATGACCAAGTAGGTTTTATTATCGAGAGGCAGGGATGGTTCAACATATGTAAATTGATAATTGTAATTGTTTTTGTCAGAGCTCTATTGCTATGAAGAGACAGTGTGACAAAGACAACTCTTACTATGGAAAGAATTTAGTTGGGCTTGCTTACAGGTCCAGAGAGTAACATGGCAGCCTATAGACAGACATGATACTGGAGAAGGAATTGAGAGTTCTATATCCTCATTGGCAAGTGTCAGGGAGAGAGAGACATGGGGCCTGGATTGAGCTTTTGAAACCGCAGAGCCCCTCCCAGTGATATATATTCTCCAACAAGGCCACAGCTATACTAGCAAGGCTATACTTTTTAATTTTTCCCAAGTAGTTCCAATCCCTAATGACCATTTATTTAAATTATGAGTCTACAGGATCCATTTCTATTCAAATGACCACATTCCACTTCCTGGCCTCCAAAAGCATATTGACATATAATGAGGCAAACACGCATTCAAGCCAACTTCAAAAGTCCCCATAGTCTATAAGTGTCTCACCACTGTTTTTAAAGTCTAAAATTCAAAGTCTCTTCTGACATTCAAGGCAATCTCTTAACTTTAAGCCCCTGTAAAAATAGAAATTAAAAGGCAGATCATGTACTTCCAATATACAATGGCACAGGACATATATTATTACTATTCCAAAAGGGAGGAAAGAAAACACAGTGAGGAAACACTAGTCAAAAGCAAGAGCTAAAACCAGCATGATTAACTCCAATCTCTGCAACTTCATGTCTGATGTCAAGGGGCTCTTCAAATCTCCAACTCCTTTCAGTTTCATTTACTGCAACACACTTCTCTTTCTAGACTGGCTCTGCTGGGGTCCAGGAATCACCTCACAAACCACTCAGACACTGATCTCAGTCTAACAGGGATAGTTTATTGAACACATATCCTGCTGGTCTGATGGATCAGGGATGCAGGTCAGACTGGAGAGCTGAGACTGCAAGCCTGATGGTTTCCCAGCCGCAGGTTTTAAAGGCAAAAACTACTAATAGCACCTATTAAAGCTCACACACAGATGCAGGACGTGCTGCCAGGCGGATATGGTGGTTGATTTGAGCCAAAGCTTATTGTAGTGAAGGACACAAAGGAGGTCCACTGACTCCTTTATTGAGATTGGCTCTAAAGGAGTGCAGGGGTCTGGGAAATCTCCAAGAACACCAAAGCATAGAACTTAACAGGGTATGGTTAATAGTTAACTTGGACATGAGAAAGGTCGTCTGTAACAATGCAAGATGGCTGGCTACAGGCATAAAACGAAATGACTACAGTAATGTCAAAAAGGCAGTGCTACCTAGGTCTTAATAGCCCCACACCTGGTCTGGAGATTTCCTCACCAAGTGTCCCACACTCTGCTATCTTCAATATCTTGGACTTTCAAAAAATATCCAGGCTTCATATTCACAACTTCAAGCAAAGGCCTCTCTGGGTCTCTGTGTAAGGACACTCCTGATATGTGAGTGCTACCACCAGGATTTTTTAGCCACGGGGGTAGATTCCATAACCCATTTCTTCCTTCCGTGAGTCTAAATTCAGAACCTTTTCACCAAAGCTCCCAAGTTCATAAAGCTTTCTGGGCTTGATACATGACCTACTCATTCAAATACATTTTCACTAGATTTCACTTTTTCATGATTTCCTTTACTGTCTAACGTTGGCTGTCATAGAACTCTACCCATAGACCAGACTTGCTTTGAACTAAGAGATGGTCCTACCTCTGCTTTACAAGTGCTAGAATTAAAGGCATTCACCGTTATGTTTTTTTGGAGACAGGGTTTCTCTATATAGCCCTGGCTGTCTTGGAACTCACTCTGTAGACCAGGCTGGCTTCAAACTCAGAAATCCACCTGCCTTGGCCTTCAAAGTGCTGTGATTAAAGGCATGAGCCACCACCACCCAGCTGCATTTTATATTCTTGAGCACTAGACTTGACTCTGTTAAGATTCCTGGTGCTTCCATTTCTCCAGAAACTGAACATTTTGTATTTTTTCTTGTTTAATGTGCTTGTTACATTATAAGTTTGCATAAGCATTACCAACAATTACAAATAATACAATAAGTACTAGGCTATCTGGAACTCTTCTCTGACAAAGATATTAATCCATAAATCTTCAATTTAGCCTCGGGCAGATTTTCTTACAAGATCAGAAAAGAAAGTCACATTCTTTGCCAAAAGTGTCACAAAAACAGTCTCCAAGTTGTCTACAAATACTCTTCTCATCTGAAATCCAGGCTTCAACATCAATCATCCACATAAATGAGGAGAAACTAAAAGCATTTCTACTAAAATTAGGAATAGGACAAAGTTGTCTTCTCTATACTTGTTCAATATAGCATTTGGAATCTTAGCTAGAGCAAGAAGACAACTGAAAATCACCAATGGGAATACAAATAGGAAAGAAAGAAATCAAAGTAATTTTACATGTAGATGATATTATTGCACACTTAAATGACCTTAAATATCTCAATAGGAAACTCCTAGAGCTGATAAACACTCTTATCAAACACAAAGTTAATACAAAAAAATCAGTAGCCTTCCAAATTACAAATGGCAAGTGGACTAAAAAAGAAATCAGAGAAGCAGTACCTTTCACTGAAGTCTCAAAAATAAATGAATAAAATGTCTTGGAATAACTTTAACAAGGCAAGTAAAAGAGTCATATAATAAAACATCTAAGACATGAGTGATAGAAATTGAGAAAGATATCAAAAGATGGGGTGATGTAATGTTATCTCATGCTTGGTAGGGATACTATAGTAAAATTTGACATCCTACCAAAAACAGTCTACAGATTTAATGTAATCTCCATCAAACCTTTCACATACTTCTTCATAGAAATTAAAAGGACAAGTTCAGCATCATATGGAAACACATACACAAATGAACAAAATAACAAATACAAAAAAGCAAAATAAACCTAGAGAACAGAAAATAATCCAGAATAATAAAGAACTGCTGGAGGCATCACTATTCCTGATGTCAAATTGCACTGCAGAGATTTAGTAATAGGTGTAGAGAGCTAAACAAAGAACTCTCAACTGAGGAATATTGAATGGCTGAGAAGCACCTAAAGAAATGCTCAACATCTTTAGTAATCAGGGAAATGCAAATCAAAACACCCTGAGATTCCACCTCACATCAGTCAGAATGGCTAAGACCAAAAACTCAGGTGACAGCAGATGCTGGTAAGGTTGTGGAGAAAGAGGAAAACTCCTTCACTGCTGGTGGGATTGCAAGCTGGTACAACTACTCTGGAAATCAGTTTGGCAGTTCCTCAGGAAACTGGACATAGTACTACCAGAGGACCCAGCTACACCACTCCCAGAAGATGCTCCAACATGTAATAAGAACTCATGCTCCACTATGTTCATAGAAGCCTTATTTATAATAGACAGAAGCTGGAGAGTACCCAGATGTCCCTCAACAGAGGAATAGATACAGAAAATGTAAAACATATACGCAACTGAGTACTACTCAGCTATTAAAAACAATGAATTTATAAAACTCTTAGGGAAATGGATGGATCTGGAGAATTTCATTCTGAGTGAGGTCACTCAATCACAAAAGAATGTACATTGTATGCACTCACTGATAAGTGGATATTAGCCCAGAAGCTTGGGATGCTCAATATACAATTCACAAACCACATGAAGCTCAAGAAGAAAGAACAAAGTGTGGATGTTTCAGTGCTTCGTAGAAGGGGTAACAAAATACAGGAGCAAATATGGAGACAGAGTGTGGAGCAGAGACTGAAGGAAAAGCCATCCAGAGACTGCCCTCTCCTGGGGATTCATCCCATACATACACACCAAATCAGACACTATTAGAGATGCCAAGAAGTGCTTGCTGGCAGGAGCCTGATATAGCTGTCTCCTGAGAGGCTTTGCTAGAACCTGACAAATACAGAGGCAGAGGCTTGCAGCCAGCCATTGGACTGAGCACAGGGATCCCTATGGAGGAGTTAGAGAAAGAACTGAAGGAGCCGAAGGGGTTTGCAACCCCATAGGAAGAACAACAATGTCAACCAACCAGACCCCTCCCCAGAACTCCCAGGGACTAAGCCATCAACCAAAGAGTATAAATAGAGGGACCCATGACTCCAGCCCATACATAGCAGAGGATGGCTTTATCGGACATCAATGTGAGGAGAGACACTTGGTCCTATTAAGGCTTGATGCCCCAGTGTAGGGGAATGCCAGGGTGGATAGGCAAGAGTGGGTGGATGGGGGAGCACATTCATAGAAGCAGGGGGAGCGGGATGGCATAGAGGGTTTCCAGAGGGGAAACCGGAAAGAGGATAACATTTAAAATGTAAATAAATAAAATGTCCAATAAAAAAACAGGGAGCATTGTATTAACACAAAAACAAACACTTTCCTTAATCGCATAGAATTATAGATGCAAAGATAAGTCTACAACTCACAAATGCCTGACTTTTGATTAAGAGGCTAGAAATACACACTGGATAAAATACAGTATCACCAATGAATGATAATGGTGCAACTGGATAGACAACATAGAAGAATGAAAATAGATCCATACTTAGCACCCTGAACAAAACTCAATTGCTAGTGGATGAAGGATATCAATGAAGGAATCCAAATGAAGAAAAAGTGATGAATAGTCTTCAACTTATTGGAACATGAATTGACTATCTGAACAGAATGCTGGTAACATAGGTACTATGACCAACAATTAAAAGAATATGACCTCATGGAACTGAAAATCTTCAGTAAGACAAAGTTACCATTTAGACAAAGTGGAAAGCAAAAGAATGGGAGACACTTTTAACAACTACATATCCAATAGAGGGCTAGTGTATAAAATATATAAAGATCTCAAGAAACTAAACATCCATCAAGAACAGAATCATTTCAATTAAAAAATAGGATACATCTCTAACCAGAGAACTCTCAGAAGAGGAAACAAACAAACAAAAGACTAAGAAAAATTTAAACAAATATTTAACATCCTTAGTGATCAGGGAAAATGAAACTAGTTTGAAATTTCATCTTACACCAGTCAAAATGGCCAAGGTCAATAAATCAAGGGACAGTTTAGGCTGACTAGGGTGTGGAACACTCATCTACTTCTGGGTGGGGGAAGATAGGTAGTGCAATACTTTTCATAGTAGCCAGAAATTGGAAACTGTCTAGATGCCTATCAATGGATGAATGCATAAAGAAAATGTGTTTCAACTACATAATGAATTATTGCTCAGCCAATAAATAACACAATACTCTTGAAGTTTACATATAAATGGATGGACTACAAATAAACAAGTATAAACCAAATGAAAGCAACAACAAAGAAAAACAAAAACTATTCTGAGTGAGGTAACCTAGAACCAGAAAGACAAGTATGGTATGTATTTGCTTCTGTGTAGATGTCCATTAAATGTCAATATTTGTTGTCCAGGTATAGAGTAAGGGACTAGGCAGGGGGAATGGGGAAATAGAGTAGATATTTATGGATGGAGGGTGTACTGGCTGGTTTTATGTGTCAACTTGACACAAGCTAGAGTTATCACAGAGAAAGTAGCTTCCCTTTAGGAAAAGGCTTCATGAGATCTAGTTGTAAGGCATTTTCTCAATTACTGATCAAGGGTAGGAGGGCCCATTGTGGGTGGTGTCATCCCTGGGCTAGAGGAAGTAACCAGTAAGCAGCATCTCCCCCATGGCCTCTGCATCAGCTCCTGCTCCTGCCCTGTGTGAGTTCCTGTCCTGACTTCTATTGGTCATGAACAGCAATGTGGAAGTATAAGATTAATAAACTCTTTCCTCCCCAACTTGCTTCTTGGTCATGATGTTTTGTGCAGGAATATAAACTTTCAGACAGAGGGGAAATAAACTGGGAGGATCAAATGGGGAGTGGAAGTAGAGAGGAGGGGAAATGGAGGGGAAAAAAAACCCAGAGAGACAAGTAAATGGACATATAGAAACCTAATATTGTAGAAGCTTCCTAACCAGTTCCAGGATGGCCCATGTTCAATGCAACACAGCACAGCATAGGCATGGCATAGCACTTCTGAGATGACCCTAGAACCACAGAGGCCCGGGACACCACGATGACAACCAAGTATATGCAAGAGAGACAGAAGAGAAGGAGAAGCAGAAGGATATATGCTGGGGTCCAGCCTCCACAAGAGTTACTGGTCATCAAGGACTGGGGATACCTGGTAGGTGAATAAGAAAACACACTTGAGATAAAAGGCTGACATGTTGGTGTATTGGCATGTGAGCCCTTGAACTCTTGAGTCAGGGTGCTCACCTTGACTCGGCACAGCCCCAGTCTTTTATTGAAATCATACAAGGAAATTGGGCTACAAAATGTATAGGGGGATGGGTAAATGCTTCCTGTACCAACATTTACTTGTGACACAGAGTAATACAGATTTAGAAAAGAAAAAAGGGAAGTATACAATCTCAGACATAAAAATTTTACAGCAAGCACAATTTTTTTTTTTTTTTTGTATCTCCCAACCACCAATCTCGAGTGAAGTCATGAGCAGCCGTATTGAGGTTACAAAGTCAGGATCTTTCAGACATTTGTGAAACAATATGGTTTCATAAAAGGGCAAACATGAGGTCATACTGCTGACCCTGCAGTCTTTATAATTTTTGGACCTCATCTGCCTGTCTACAAAAACATCCTCACCTATCCAGTATAGGGAATTCCCAAGGAATCCATTGCTAACTTTCTGGGAAATATCCATATATTATTCCATCCTCAATTTTATAATAAAAATACCCTATTTTTATTATACAGAATTGAGACTAAGACTGGGGAAACAGCTGCAGAATTACTCATCTCTGTCTGCGGCTCTGGGTTACTTTCATTTCCACCTAGAGTGACGGTAATATAAGTTTCTCTTGAATTCATGAATGGCCTTCACTTTAATATTAATGGTAACATCTAATTTCTGGATATCAAGATCCTACTAGATCTTGCCGGGTCACTAAATACAGGCATAATCAAGGAAGAAAAAAGAAAAGGAATAGTAAATACTAAATACTAAGTACTAAGTACTAAGAATAATTGCAGCAATAACATCATGACGCAGGCCTTGAAGCCTCTCAGTACTCATACTGAGGTCCACCAGTGGCCATTGCCTTGCACTCTGAAACATGGTACCTTCGGCAAGTTTTTCTTCCTTGTCAACAGCAATCCCAGGCATCTCGTGCTTAAAGTGGGGTGTCTTCATCAGTTGTGTGCACAATAAAGACAGGCATAACTGGAGAGTCAAGGACGGTAAAGAACTGTCTAATACAAGTAACCACTGATGCCCCCAAACGCCATGGTGAGATCCGCGCTGCCACTGAGGGCCATGTCTGAGTCTGTGGCCCTGCAGCAGCTGGGGTCTGTTACCACCTAAGGCCAGGCAGACATTTGTGTTCGGGGCTGCCACATGGGGTCATGTTGACATCTGAGGGCTGTGAAGCCTGCCCTATTCTTTGCTTAAGGATTGTGGAAGAGTTGGCCAGGAAAGCTAGAGGGCAGGAGAGCTGGCCCTGCACCTCACCCAGGAAGCCCTGGCTGGCCCTAGTTGTCGGGGATGCAGCTAGGCTGCTCCAAGGACGTGAACATGGTAGAGCTGGCCTTGTCACTTGCCTGCCTCTTGGTGTCATGGGCAAGGGAGAGGTGCATATAATCTGCAGCCACAACATGGAAAGGTAGAGGAAAACATGAAAGCAACTCTACAGATGTATAAGAAAATACCTTTACTTTGTCTGCAACATGTTAGCATCCAGGCTGACAACAGCAAGTGACCCCTGTGACTCTCAGAGCCCCTCGTTGAGGATGAGCAGCATAAGCTGTCATCTTTCCCTGCCTAAAGAACCTAAATCAACACATCTCTTATCTAGCCTACTGTTGAGAGGTTCTTAGAAGGTACATACAAGGACATTTGTGAGCAGAGAAATAGAAGTATCATAAATGGGGTTTCTATATAAATTTGTGTCGTGCTACTGCTGTTCAGTGTAAATTCTCAGAATATTTTAGCTATTTTTGTCTGCTAAAGTAACACTTATTACTACTGCAGGAGTTGGTTTAAACTACAATTAATATTAATATCCAATGGGATAGTGTGCAAAGGGATAAATATTTTGGAAATTTTGTGAATACTTTTGATAGGCGTGGAAGTAAAGCTTTGAATAATCCTATGCCTAACGTCTACCATAAATATCAGCAGACATTACACATAAATCCCTGTTGTCTATGAATTACTAAATAGAGCCTCAGCTTCCCCTAACAAGGTATACATGAAAAGCTTTGAAGTTTATTGAATCTGGGCATTCCAGACTTGTTGGCACAGTGTATAACTTATATTCACATTATACATTTTGGGATCTGTAATTTAAGCCTGATTGATTTTTTAAGCTGGTCTAGATCATACATTGCTCAATGAGTAGTCATATTTGTAGATGAGTCTGCATTAGATATATTATTTTCTTGGCCTTTGAACAAACACAGATCAATATTAGGATATAAACTTATTGAAAGTGTGTTCAGTGTTGTTCAGTCATCATGTGGAATGGTAATTTCATGCCTGCTTATCTCTACATTTTTGCTCAGAAGAGACAGATGTTTGAAGCAATTGTTAAAATTATATTTTTATTTTTTGACAATATAATATAATAATATCATCATTACATTCCATTTCCACTTTCCAAACCTTCCCATAAATTCCCTCTTGTACTTTTTTAAACTTACAGCCTTTTAAAAATTATTGTTTCACACACACACACACACACACACACACACCCCAAAATATATAAGTAATAATCTATTCAGTTTGTACAATGTCATTGCATACATGTTTTCTATTTCTGTGTAACCCAGACCGACCTTGAACTCAATAAAATAGCCCAGATTGTTCTCAAGTTTAAGATTGTCGTGTTTAGACTGTTAAGAATTGTAATTACAAGCAAGTGCTCCAATGCCCAGTATAACTTCTTTTTATTCCTGCATTATTAGTTGAGAAAACGGTTTATGAATATGAGAATATATGACAGAGTTACTTCATATGCATGCCTAGTTACAACTGACAGAACATAGAAATATCTATTTAAAAGAATTTATTCTTTAAGTATTTGAAATTCATTATGAGATGATAACTTATAGTTTAACTGTTGAATTCTAGTTAACTCTACAGTTCTTATAAATAGGGAAACTCAGATACACAAGGTATAACTTTCAAGAGAAAAACACTTCAGTGGAATAACAATTACATAAACTACCTGAATACCAAAAAGGAACTTCAAGTTACTTACAATGAGGCCAAACAAACTAGAGTTGCTTAAGCTTTTTCTGCTTTATTGAGTCTTAGATTAATTTTGGTTTCAATATTGCTGATATCTTTTGTGATTGAAAGAAATCAGTTATTTTGTTAGATTTCTTCAGTAATGTTTTTCAGAATATAGGTATAATGTATCATGGATGAGTTTCTCAAAGACAGATGCTGATGAAGAAGTTTACATGTAGAATGTTTATTGGGATATGCCCTTTGGAACATAATGGAGGAGTTGAAATTCAGCTGTGTTAGAACAAATAATCCAGTCAATTCTATATAGTATATGAAGGCATATACCTACATGATATGTAACTCTTTAGATGCACCTTAATTCAAGGAAGATAATAGAAATTAGTGTCCAAAACACAAAAACACTGGGAAATATCTTCAGGAGTTATATGGTTGACAAACCCAGGATCCATCATGCTAGGAAAATTAGGAATAAGTTCCATGACTACACTGCACAGATTTGTAATTCAGATCACCATCAGAATATAGTGCCTCTGTAGTACCGGCATTAGTGGGCATTTTTGACGTACATCTAACTTCACTCTTCTTTACTTTCATGTTTTTTCATGCCTCTCCATTGATTTTACTCTTGTCTACAACTCTCACTAGATAATCTTGTTCACAGTGAATCAAATCCTTCAGAAATGCCATACTGTTTGCTGTCTTTATATCTCTTATAGTCCTATTTGTTCTTGTCCTGATTATTATGCCCTAAAAGACTGTTTTCACATTAGACTCTCACTGCTCAAATATGTTGTGTGGAAAATTATCCTGTTGCTAAACCCATTATGAGCAGGCTTGTATAAATAACTCCCTTTACATCTATGATAAGTCCAAGGTAATAAGATCAGAGAGCATACAACATGGTGTTTTTACATATAAGGATCGTCCTCAAAGAAAGACTCTAGGCAAGGTAAACAATATTTTGCTTGGCAGGAGGCAACTTAAATAAGGAATTTTGTTTAGTCTATTAATACCTTTTCAAAAGGGGATTCTTTTGAAATTATTTTGATTACCATAAATATTTGACACTTCAGGAGTTCTCAATTTCAGTATGCATCAAAATACCCTATAAAGGTAACTTCAAACATGGATTTCTTGCCAGTAATAACAAAACCATCTAGTTCATTCCATGTGTGTCTGTGTGTATGTTTACATGTGTTTGTCTATGTCTGTGTGTCTATTTATGTGTGGGTATCTATGCTTTGTTTGTGTTTAAGAGAGAAAATTGGATGTTGTAAAAATGTTAGGTTTAACAGAGCTGATTCTGTGTTTAACTTCTAAGAGCGGTTCCTGAAGGATGCCACGAAAGTGGGTCACTGAAGGTGCGCTTCACCTTGCATTAGTGAGAGTTAGAAGCTGTCTTTGATAAAACAAAAGATGATTATTACATACAAAATTTACATCTCATATTGGAAAACTTGAATCTCAGTTCTATCTAGATAAATTAATTAGAAAGTCATTAAAATTGTTCAAAATTTCAGATTATTTTTCTTCTGGCATTCAGTTATTATCTTAAAAGCAAAATTAATTAAAACATTTCAAACTGAAATTTTCACTATGTTAATTTCTATGTTTATTTAATTCTTCAGTTAATTATTTCTTCAAGGAAACAAAGCTTAAAGTTTATTCCAACCTATTGTTCATAAGAATATTAGGTTATGTGAAATCTCTATATTTATGTATTTCTTTAGGGCTTTTTTGATAAGTTGGCTTTCAGCATTAAGAATCAATTTTTCTACCAGTAGGATCGCTCACTTACACACCAAACTACATAAAATATTGTGCTATTCTCTTTGGACTGTATGTAGTAATTAATTTGTACTACTGAATTCTGAGTAACATGCATCATTTAAAAAGACAATGCAAGATTCTATTGTGTCCAGCAGTGAGAGTAACTTGGTGACACACTGACTGTTCAATTGTTAGTTTTTACTTGAAATATCTTCCAGTATTTTTATAGTTGAGCTGTACAAACAACAACACACACAACAGTCATGTTGCTAATGGCCCAAGGATTTTAAATTCTGTACATAATAGAGATAAGTATTTTCTGATGTGTGTCCTGAATTGCATTGGCTTTATCTCTCCATACCACATACACTACTTACTGATCACAGTACAAACGTCAGAAGAAAAAGAAATCTATAGGGTTAGATCCTATGGGATGATTAGCATACGGGAAATCTACCTTTGTGAACACAGACAAAACCTAGCTTTTCAGTGCACAATGAGTGTGATTGGCATAACTATTTGACCTCTGGTTTGGCAGGGGTGATCCTTGTGGTTTCATTCTTCCTCTGGAATCGTAGTGTGAAATAAATGCAAAAACGCTCCCTTTCTAACTTCTTCACCCCTTTATTCAGCTTAAGGCGCTGTCACAGTTAGTCCTATGACCCAGGTTTTGAGATAAAGGAGCAAATGTTGCCATTGGAAACTTTAGTTGGGCTCATTTACTTTCTACTAAGTCCCTTGATGAAACAAAAGGGAAACGTACATTGTAAGTGCTTTTAAAAGATTAGCCAAATGTTGAAAACTAATTTCATGGACAGAATTTGTAGATTAAACATTCAGTATTTTGGTACTTGGTATGAAAGGTATATAAAAAATGTAAGTGGTACGTTCCCTACTTTCAGGATGTAAAATCAACTGAGAGTAAATTCAATTGCATAGGCTATGTTGTAGTTTGTCTTAGATAGAGTCATAACTGTGACTCTGTATCAAACCAAAACCATCACAACTTGTACTTCTCAACAAATAGCTTACAGAAATAACTGCAATAAATATTTAAACCATATCCAGTAGTTACTATACATTAGATCTTCCTGTAACTGCTTTACAGTTATTTTCTTTAGTCTACTCTATTTCGTATAGGTATACATTCATTGTAAGTAGTCTCAACTTTCACAAAGATAAATTTTTCCAAATGTGTTATATTTATTGACGATAATTTCCTCCTCCATACTATGTTCCCTCCCTCTCTCCTCACTTGTTTCCTTTTAGTCTCCATTCTTGCTTCTGCTTTCATATGCATATGTGTTTCTCCATCAGATGAACGGTTGGTTGGATGGATGAATGCGCGGACAGACAGGTATAGTTCATATGTGTTCATCAGTTCTAGAATCTACAAATAAGAGGGGGAAATGCCCAACAATATGCTTTTGCACTCCCCAGTGGAAGACAAGGAGGTGACATTTAAAAAATTCTCACAAGCAATCTAAATTGAGTTTAAAGCCATACAATCTGACTTCAAAGTCCATTATTCTGACCACTGCATTTGTAAGATATGCCAATGCAAGTTATCTCATCTAAAAGATGATTTGATATTTCAAAACTGGATTTGAACTCAGTTTACACAGATGACTGCATATTCTTAAGCAATTGAGTTCTTTCTACAAGGTCTCATTTCATTACAGGTAAGTTAAAGGTATCATTTCATATTTTCATGACTTAAAATATTTTTTTTCAGATTTTTTCTAGACTCTCTTTTACTTTCCATTTATCTAATCTGTAGAATAGTCTACCTTGCAATTTTAAAAGCACTGTAACTAAAACTCTCTAAACAATATAATTCCCTATTTTTCACTTCTGCTTTTAAAGGGGGAAATGAAGTTTTCTTTCCATTCTGAATTAGCTTAATTTCTTTTATGATTTATTTTATAGACTGTCCAATCACAGATTTAGTATTTATAGATATTAGTGGGTTTTTTATTTTGATTTATTAATTACAAAAACAAAAACAAAATACAAACCCTGTTTCCTCATCCCTCCCCCACTCACCAACCCATGCTCTCCCACTTCCTGGCCCTGGCATTCCCCTACACTGGGGCATAAACCTTCACAGGATCAAGGGCCTCTCCTCCCATTGATGATCCACTAGGCCATCCTCTGCTACATATGCAGCTGGAGCAATGAATCCCACCATGTGTGCTCTTTGGGAGTTCTGAGGGTACTAGTTAGTTCATACTGTTGTTTTTCCTAAGGGGGCAGCAAACCCTTCAGCTCCTTGGGTCCTTTTTCCAGCTCCTTCATTGGGAACCCTATGCTCAGTCCAATGATGGTTGTGAGCCTCTACTTCTGTATTTGTCAGGCACTGTCAGAGCCTCTTAGGAGACAGCTATATCTGGCTTCTGTCAGCCAGCACTTTCTGACATCCACAACAGTGTCTGGGTTTGATAATTGAATATGGAAAGGATTCCCAGGTGGAAAAGTCTCTGGATTGTCCTTCTTTCAGTCTTTGCTCCACAGTTTGTCTCTGCAACTCCTTAGATGGGTATTTAAAAGGAACAAAGCATCCACACTTTGGTTTTCCTTCTTCTTGAGTTTCTTGTGGTTTGTATTTTGGGTATTTGAGCTTCTGGGCTAATATCCACTTATCAGAGAGTGCATACCATGTGTGTTCTTTTGTGATTGGGTTACCTCACTCGGGATGAAATTTTCCAGATCCATCCATTTCCCTAAAAATTTCATAAATTCATTGTTTCTAATAGCTGAGTAGTACTCAGTTGTGTATATGTACCACATTTTCTGTATCCACTCCTCTGCTGAGGGACATTTTCTAACTATTATAAATAAGATTGCTATGAACATAGTGGAGCATATGACCTTATTACATGTTGGAGCATCTTCTGGGTATATGGCCAGGAGTGGTATAAATGGGTCCTCTGGTAGTACTGTGGTCAGTTTCCTGAGGAACTGCCAAACTGATTTCCCGAGTGGTTGTACCAGCTTACAATCTCACCAGCAATGAAGGAGTGTTCCGCTTTCTCCACAACCTTGCGAGCATCTGCTGTCACCCGAGTTTTTGATCTTAGCCATTCTGACTGGTGTGAGGTGGAATCTCAGAGTTGTTTTGATTTGCATTTCCCTGATGACTAAGGATGTTGAACATTTCTTTAGGTGCTTCTCAGCCATTTGGTATTCCTCAGTTGAGAATTCTTTGTTTAGCTGTACCCCGTTTTTAATAGGGTTATTTGATTCTCTGGAGTCTAACTTCTTGAGTTCTTTGTATACATTAGATATTAGGCCTCTATCAGATATAGGATTGGTAAAGATCTTTTCCCAATCTGTTGGTTACTGTATTGTCCTATTAACAGTGTCCTTTGCCTTATGGAAGCTTTGTAATTTTATGAAGTCCCATTTGTCAATTCTTGATCTTAGAGCATGGACAAATTGGAAAGGAAGAAGTGAAATTATCACTATTTGCAGATGATATAATAGTATACTTAAGTGACTCCAAAAATTCCACCAGAGAGCTCCTAAACCTGATAAACAACTTTAGCAAAGTAGCTAGATATAAAATTAACTCAAGCAAATCAATGGCCTTCCTATACACAAAGGATAAACAGGCTGAGAAAGAAATTAGGGAAGCGACACCCTTCACAATAGTCACAAATAATATAAAATACCTTGCTGCGATTCTAAGTAAGCAAATAAAAGATCTGTATGGCAAGAACTTCAAGTCTCTAAAGAAGGAAATCAAAGAAGATCTCAGAGGATGGAAAGATCTCCCATGCTCGTGGATTAGCAGGATTAATATAGTAAAAATGTCCATCTTGCTAAAAGCAATCTACAGATTCAATGCAATCCCCATCAAAATTCCAACTCAATTCTTCACAGACTTAGAAAGAGCAATTTGCAAATTCATCTGGAATAACAAAAAACCTAGGATAGTGAAAACTATTCTCAACAATAAAAGAACCTTTGGTGGAATTACCATCCTGGACCTTAAGCTGTATACAAAGCAATTATGAAAAAAACTACATGATATTGGTACAGTGACAGGCAGGTTGATCAATGGAATAGAATTGAAGACCCAGAAATAAACCCAGACACCTATGGTCACTGATCTTTGACAAAGACGCTAAAACCATCCAGTGGAAAAAAGATAGCATTTTCAACAGATGGTGCTTGGCTCAACTGGTGGTTATCATGTAGAAGAATGCAAATTGATCCACTGCTATCTCCTTGTACAAAGCTCAAATCCAAGTGGATCAAGGACCCTCACATAAAACCAGATACACTGAAACTAATAGAAAAGAAAGTGGGGAAGAGCCTCGAACACATAGCACAGGGGAAATTTTCCTGAACAGATATTAGTGTTTTTTGAAATCAGTGTTTCATGTAGTGAACCATTATGCTTGACACACTATACATCATTTTGTTCCCCTAAATCCTCGAAGACTATTTTCCAAGTCATAAAGAAAATAATTTGAATACTTCGCTCAAAGAAAACAGAAGATGATGAAGAAAATTAGTGAGATAATGGCCATATCCAAAGACAATTACCTTAGAAAACAAAATTACCCAGATAAAATTAAGTAAATAGTGAATATTTTGTTAAGGATTAGCATTTCATGTTACAGTAAATTTGATGGATATTTATTGTCAAAAATAAGAGAAAAAATAGAAAGTAGTTTTCAATCCCTTTGCTCTTCACTCATTTGAGGATAACAACTACTATTCCTCCACGTGACTAGTATCAATTCTCTGTCCTCATAAAACAAATAATTAATGATAAACAGAATAAAATATATTTTGTGTTTTGATAGAATCTGACTTCAAAAAAATAATTTACTACATTTAAGTACTTATTGAATGAGACATAGTATGTACTTGCTGCTGTGCATATTTAGTGATCAGAAGGCAGTGTGTAGAAATTGATGTTTCCTGCTACCATGTAATCCATGCTATCTACTTTCTATAGAGCTGGATATTTCCACAAAGGCAAACAAGAAGTAAAGGTTTCAACGATTATGCTTAGCTGTAAACTCTGTGAAGAGTAAAACCAACCTGCCAGATAAAATATACCCACCAGGGCAATAAAGGCATAACTGAAGAAGTAGTAACAAACTTCTCACTCATTTAGATATGAGACCCATTCCACAAGAAGAAATTTATGCCAGATATTATAAATCCAGTAAAGCAAACAAACAAACAAACAAACAAAACAAATAAGCATGACTGTGACTAAGGATGTCTTAGAAGTGCTACCTAACTAAATTGACATAATATGAAAATCCTTATATATTTATACCTACAGACAAAAGGGACTTTAAATGGGGAGAGACTCTTTTTTTTTTTTTTTTTTTTTGGAATAAACGGAGGCAAACTGATTGACTTTAATTGTATAGATATGGAGAATGGGTGGTGGTTGAGGGACCTGCCTTCAATAATTAATTAAAACATCCTCATAAGTGTAGAGGTTAAAAAGGATACAAAAGGAATATGAGATACTGAAGATAAGACGATAAAATGTCATCTTCTGGGCACAAGACAGGCAATGCTGTCATACACTCACAACAATTCTACTTACTAGCTCTGAGTCTACACAAGATTAGCTGACCAGAATTCAGCTACTGGTAGGGTAGGAGCCCATCTATTTACTGCTGATATTTGTAACTAGCAGATTTAGGGAGCTGGGTAGGCATCATAGCTAGTTGTAGCCCCACTGTTAACTCCACCAGGTCAAAATGTACATCTCTAAACCTATGCTCGCAGATAAATCTAATGAAACTGAACGTGTAAACAACAAACTTCAGACATATGGAAAAGAGATTTGTTGGGGAGAAGAAGATTGACAGAGGCGAGAGGAAGATAAAAAGGTGGGAGGAGACTAATCAGGATGGGTTGTACACATGTATGAACATTCATTCTTATACAGAGAATTAAAAAAAAACAAAACAAAGAAATTAGAGAAATTTTCATGAATTACTCAATAATGAGGGGGACAGGATAAGGTCAAATGACCCTGAACTTCTGATGTCCTTTCCTCTGAAACAGAAGGGCTGGACTACATGCATGTCACCAGTCCCTGTTTTCTGTGTTACTAGGGGATAAATCGCCAGGTGTTCTACATGCTAGGTAAGGGAGCACTCTACAACCTGAGCCTTATTCTCAGAATACAATGTTAATATTTGATTATTAGAATTTATGTTTGAAATGACTTGCAGTCATGCAGTTTACAAGATAGAGAAATCTTCTGTTGTAAAAAAATTGAGATCAAAGTCAGTGACAAAAGAATATAAAAATTATTGTTCAGGTAGCACAAAGCAAGCAAACTCTCTAAAATTATAATTTATATCTTCAAGGATATAACAGTAAAACAGTCAACCACAGAAATGTGATGCTACAAAATATAAACACTCCAAAGTCAGAAAAACTTTTAGAAATTAAAAGGAAAGCAAAACCAGGTATTAATATTTTAGGGAAGAAAAGTAATAGTCCTGTGGGAAATTAAGACAAAAAAGTAACAAAATGGAAAAATTGAAGGGAAATGAAAATAGAATTATTCTCTACATCTGAAGCTATGGGATAAGGATAGTTTAAGAAATATAATAGAAGATTCAGAGCAGGAAATTACAAAAGAAAATTATGCAAATTTAGAAAATAGTTATGTTGAACATTTGGAAAAACAGGAAGCTAGGCATAATTAAATAATTCATACTATGATATATAGTCTTCAGTTCTCATAATATCAGTGCACAGAATGTTTCAAAGAAGTCAGGAGGTTAGGCATGCATAAATAAAGGTACGTGCATAGAGACAAAGTGTTCATCATTATTATTCATGAATTTCAAATTTAGAAATCTATTCAGTCTCTAAAATTTACCTACAACACTAATGAAAGACTTGGCTACATTTTTTTGTTTTTTTGTTTGTTTTGTTTTGTTGTTGTTGTTTTTATAAATATAAGAGACTTTTGTAAAATGTGAGTAGCTTAATCTATATTCACAACTACAGTTAGCAAGGTAATGGTGATTGCCTGCTGCAGTTCTCTGTCGTTGGAGAGTTTTACTGTCTTGGTTTGTTTTCATGGATAAGAATGAAAAAGTAATCTCAGGGTTGTTTTGATTTGCATTTCCCTGATGACTAAGGATATTGAACATTTCTTTAGGTGTGTCTCAGACATTTGGTATTGAGAATTCTTTGAGATTAGGTTGAGAATTCTTTGTTTAGCTCTGTACTGTTGCAGTATTTTCTCTGTCCAATCACATTAGAGCAGTGACAGGTCTGTTATTGGACAGGAATGGGGAGGAGGAGCTAGAAGTTTAGGAGTGATGAGGTCGGAGGTTAGAAGAGAAGCAGGAGATATCAACGTGGAGGCAGACTAGCAAGAAGATGATTCAGACCCTGCGTGGTATTTTGTTTTGTTTTGTTTTTTGTTGTTTGTTTGTTTGTTTTAATGCATTATTGAACTTTTATTTAAGCTCCTAACCAGAAATTCCACTCAGGAGGCTAAGGAGACAGTTTCTTTTCATTACAGATGCAGGCAAAACCTTTATATCCAGCAACTAATTTAAAGTATTTCTTGTGACTTGAACCATAGATATTAGACGGCATATAGTTCATTCTTTTTTTAATTATTTTCTTCATTTATATGTCATATGATATTGCCTTTCCAAGTTCCCCCTCCAAAACAAAAAACAAACAAACAAAAAAACAACAAGAACAAGAACAAACCCCTGTTCCCTCCTTCCACCTCCTCCCCCTGCTCGCCACACCACCCTCTCTTGCTTCCTGACCCTGGCATTCCCCTACACTGGGGCATAGAACTTTCACAGGGCCAAGGGCATCTCCTCTTATTGATGACCGACTTGGCCATCCTCTACTGTACATATGCTGCTGGTTTTAAACAGCCACAGGTAGCTAAGGTTTTCACAAGGTTAGAATAATTAGGTTAAAACACTATCTTTATCATTTGGCTCTGAAATTATTGTAATGGCATCTTGTAAATTATTATCTTATTGATATATAAACCTGATTGAATAATTAAGCTTTAAGAGTCATATTTCTATGGGGCAACTTGACCCTAGATAACTGATTGTGGGGTGTGTGGAGCTTTGCATGTAGCAAGACAAACTTGCAAACTCGGAAAGAATAGCAAGACTCCACCGGGACATAGTGATATGGCCGGCTGGTACTGGCATCAGAGCTAGAACGTGGTCCAGCAGGGCAGGAGAGTATGAGGAACCATATCTTTTTAAATATTTCTCTCAATACTGTACCCCATGTTTAATAGGGTTATTTGGTCCTTGGAGTCTAACCTCTTGAATTCTTTGTATATATTGGATATTAGCCCTGTAGAGGATGTAGGATTGGTAAAGATCTTTTCCCAGTCTTTCAGTTTACCATTTTGTGTTATCGACAGTGTCCTTTGCCTTACAGAAGCTATGCAATTATATAAAGTCACATTTGTCAATAGCATAAGCTATTGGTGTTCTGTTCAGGAAATTTTACCCTGTGTCTATGGCTCGAGGCTCTTCCCCACTTTTTTTTTTTACTAGGTTCAGTGTATCTGGCTTTATGTGGAGGTCCTTGATTCACTTGGACTTGAGTTTTCTACAAGGATATAAAAATGGATCGACTTGCTTTTTTCTACATGCTAACCACCAGTTGAGCCAGCACCATTTGTTGAAAATGCTGTCTTTTTTCCCACTGGATGATTTTAACTTCTTTGTTAAAGATCAAGTGACCATAGGTGTGTGGGTTCAGATTACACTTTACACCAATCAGAATGGCTAAGATCAAAAATTCAGGTGGCAGATACTGGTGAGGATGTGGAGAAAGAGGAACACTCCTCCATTGCTGGTGGGATAGCAAGCTGGTACAATCCCTCTGGAAATCAGTTTGGAAGTTTCTCAGAAAATTGGAGGAACTGATAAGTGGATATTAGCTCAGAAGCTTGGAATACCCAAGATACAATTCAGAAACCACATGACACTCAAGAAGGAAGACCAAAGTGTGGATACTTTGGTCCTCCTTAGAAATGAAAACAAAATACCCATGGAAGGAGTCATAGAGACAAAGTGTGGATCAGAGACTGAAGGAATGACCACTCAGAGACTGACCCACCTGGGGATCTATCCCATATACAGTCAACAAACCCAGACACTACTGTGGATGCTGACAAGTTTTTGCTGACAGCATCTTATAGCTATCTCCTAAGAGGTTCTACAAGTACCTGACAAATACAGAGGTGGATGCTCACAGCCATCCATTGGACTGAGCACAGGGTCCCCAATGGAGGAGCTAGAGAAAGGACCCAAGGAGCTGAAGGGGTTTGTAGACCCACAGAAGGAACAACAATATGATCTAACCAGTATCCCTAGTGTTCCCAGGGACTAAACCACCAACCAAAGAGTACACATGGTGGGACTCATGGCTCCAGCTGCATATGTTACAGAGGATGGCCTAGTAGGTCATCAATGGGAGGAGAGGCCTTGTATCCTGCAAATGTTCTATGTTCCAGTGTAGGGGAATGCCAGGGTTAGGAAGCAGGAAAGGGTGGGTTGGTGAACAGGGAGGGAGAGGGAGCAGGAATAGGGGGTTTTTGGAGGGAAAATGAGGAAAGGGGATAACATTTGAAATATCTAATCAAAATTTAAAATTAAAGAGAGAGAGAAAGAAAAATAAAAGGAGAAAACCATTGTTGTTGGATTAAAAAAATGCTCATACTCTGTAGTTATTTTCAGTCAGAGCTGGAACAGAAGGTTGCCCGTTAGCAGATATAAGGATACTATTCTCATTGGAGGGCATAAGAAAGCATCCCCAAAACCTCTATTTTTTTTAATTTTTTTTTTTGCTTTTATTTTATTTTTTTTATTAGATATTTTCTTTATTTACATGTAAATTTTCCCTTTCCCAGATTCCTCTCCAAAAAACAAACAAACAAACAAAAACAACAAGAACAAACTCCCTTTGCCTCCCCCCTCCCCATGCCTGCCACCCCACCCTCTCCCACTTATTGGCCCTGGCATTCCCCTACACTGGGGCACAGAACCTTCACAAGGCTGAGGTCCTTTCCTCCTATTGATGATCGAATTTGCAATCCTCTACTATACAAATGCTGCCAGAACATTCAGTCCCACCCTGTATAGTCCTTGATTGGTGGTTGGGTCCCTGGGAGCTCAGAGGGTACTAGTTAGTAATTGTTGTTCGTCCTAAGGGGCTGCA
>JADRCD010213180.1:0-36924 GCA_019843815.1 Montemys delectorum
CAGGTAGTTCAAAAACATGCTAATAGAAGGGCTAGTTCTTTAATGTCTCATATCTTAATAATAATCACCTCTGCTATTAAGAGCTTTTCCTACTTTCAAACCTAGCAAGCTAGTGTCCCAATTGAGTTACTTATGGGTTTAGTAATTCAGGCATTTTAGGATTTTCTGAAATCTGTCTAAATCATATACTTGCAGGGATCAAATCCCATATAGGCAGGCAACACCTTTACACTTCTCATTTTCTTATGGCATAAGTTACTGTAGCACTTCTCATTGAAATCAAATATAGACTTCCTTTACATTAGACCACAATGGGAAACATTGCTTTTAAATAAGAATATCAAAAAAAGTATGTGTTAGCAAAAGTCTTTATTCACTGTCATATCAATTATTTAAAACAAATGATTTTTGATAAACATTTTGAGGATTGAATTTATTACTCAAATGTTTATAAATGTTAGGCTGATATTTGTCAATTTTTATTTCAATTTTAGAGAACTTATTACATAAGTTTATTTTGTAATTATGATTCCTTATTATCTCTATCTTTGATTTATAGATAGGAGTAAAGTACTATTTAATTTATTTAAATTGAAAACAGTTTATTTCAAGTATTGTATAGTATTATATTAAATATTATTTAATCTAAAAATGTTAGATTAAACCCAAATCTATTGAACATCTTAAAATTCTAGCATTGTTATCTTCTGATAAAAAGTTATAAGTTACTGTTCCACCCCAAATATCTATTCTCCTAAGATATAGACTCCCTTCAATATATATAGAGATCTTTGAACAGGTAACAAACTCTGCAGCCACCCATACCCCTTAATAACATGATACAGTATTTAACTTGAACCTGTTGACATTTTTTGGTATGGTTATAGACATTTATATGTTACTTATAATACCAAATCAATGTAACCATATGCAAAAAAACACCCTGAATTGTGGACAAGAACAAATACCTAAATATCTCTATGTATTCATAATATTTGAAAAATTATAATGTATAGATTTGATGGAAATAAAGCACATAGATGAAGAACACAGGTATATGGAGAACCAATTGGAACTTTGCAGATTCAGGAAAGTTTAAAACTTTAAGCATGGCTTTCTAGTTCAATTTTACACTTGTGTGTGTGTGTGTGTGTGTGTGTGTGTGTGTGTGTGTGTGTGTACGTGTGTGCATCACACTTCTCATTACATGCCTCTAAAGATTCAGGCTCCCTCTTTTCCTTTCAAATACTTTCAAATGAATCATCCCATGATACTTAGTTAGGTTGTCACCTAGGAAACTTACTTATCCTTGGCCCTTAGCTTCTTCCAGGTGTTTCCTGAGGTCATGACTATGGGATTGATAGTCTTGTTCTGTTACCCCAACATCATGGCATTTATTAAAAAAAATGATTATATGTGGGACTAGAGAGATGTCTCATCAATTATGAGCATCTTATGAATAGAATCATGTCATCTATAAGAAGACTCCTTTAGCCTATAAACACATTCAGCAAATTTTTAGCAAAGAACACATGATCAACCCAAATCATTGGCCATTCTTAATGCAAATAGCAAACATATTGAGAAGAAATCATAGAAACCAGCCTATTCACAATAACGTCAGAAATACCTTGTAATAAATCTAGCAAAGAATGTAAAGTGTATGACAAAATATTTAAGAGTTTGAAAAAAAAGTTAAGAGACAACAGAAGATTTAAAGATCTTCCATGCTCATGGATTAGTAGGATTAATATTTTGAACTTGGTCAGCCTACCAAAAGCCACTTCAAGTTAAATATATTCAAAATAAAAGAAAGTTTGAAGAAAATCTTGATTTCTTTTCATGTGGAAATGCATACACAATCAACAATACCAAAAACAGCCTAGTCAAATCAATCCTGAACAATAAATGAACTATTGTAGTTCTCATCAAGACAGGTTTAAGTTTATATTACAAAGCTAAAGTGCTAAAAACAAGATGGTGTGGACATAAAACCAGATACACTTTTGCCTAAAGGAATAGCTAATAGTCTTACATTATGTTAAAAATATTTGTCTCTGCTCCAATACAAGAAGTTAGGATTTTGACTCTTTCAGTGTATATTATTCATTATATGGATGCTATTTTATTAGTTGATTCCTCTGATGGAGTTTTACTACACGCCTTTGCTCTTATACAAATTTTAAGATTTTTGATTAGTTTTTGCTCTAGAAAAGATTCAAAGACAATATTTCTATATTTGGGGTCTTGGTTATATTCTAAACAAATTGTGACACAGAAATTTCAAGTTAAAAGATGGTTTAATTACTTTAAATAATGTTCAAAAGCTATTAAGAAATATTAATTATCTAAGACCTCATCTTAAACTCACCACAGGAGGACTTAAGCCTCTGTTTGATAATCTCAAGGGGATTCCCCTAGGCAATTAACTGGTGAGGGACAAATAGTTTTGTAGGAATGAGAAGAAGTATTAGCCAACAACAGATACATTATATAGACAGTAGATCAATTGTTGCCTGTTTGTGTTATTGCTATGCATGTGTGCGCAGCAGTTCTTTAGCAAAAGGGACCATTCATGTGGATATATCTGTCTTCATCTCCAAGTAAAATTTGAATACCTTATTAGAAAACTGTTGCTGTGTTAATACAGGATTGTAGGATAGAATCATGAAATTATTTTGTAAAGAATTTCATAAGAACCTGATGAAAATAAAAAAAAAGAACCTGATGAAATATTTATTCCATATTCCAAACAGCAATAAAATTGGTTATTGCATAATATTTGGCCTATTGCATGTACAAATTTTTCAGGCAAAATTAACATGTTATTACAATTTGCCTCTATGAATACTTTTTTTAATTTCCTGTAAGTTTGTTTATAGAGAAAATGCTTACTGTATTTATAGATGGCTGATTTAATGGGAAAGCATTATGTGATTGGATTGTATGTTTATTCTCTTGAGTTTCCCCTTGCTTCTGCACAGGTTATTGAATTATGTGCTGTAGTCACAGTTTTTGAAATGTTAAAAAAAATCAAGCTTTTAATTTGTGTACTGATAGCCAATATATAGCTCATGGCTTACAATTGCTTGGACTTGTTCCTTTTTTAGAAATTGCTATTTCCCCATATTTGCAATTATTTTTGTAAATATAACTAAATTTAAGAAGATATATTATTCCTTAACTTTATAGGACATTTAAGGTCTCATACTGGATTGCCTGGACAGACCCCATAGGACAATGCTATAGCAGATTTGTATACCAAGCAGATTATAGGCCTTATACAGGAGCAATAGGCCATACAATCTCATTCTTTACATCATAAAAATAGTAATAGCTTGAGCAACAATTTGGTATTTCAAGAGAATATCAAATTGTAAAGACTTGTCCTCAATGTCCTCAATTTCTACCTGTACCATGTAACGGTGTTAATCTTGGAGGACTTAGACCTGATCAGTTATTGCAAAAGGATGGTACTCATATTTCTAATATTAGAAAAGTAAAACATGTACATGTGTATTGACACTGTTTCAGGCTTTCTAATTATAGCTGCTTTAACAGGAAAAGCAACTAAAAATGTAATTAGTCATGGTCTGCAATGTTTATCTATTCTTGGTATTTCAAATCAGATTAAAACAGATAATGGAACTGGCTATTACAGTCAAGCACCTGAGATGTTTTATAGAAAATTTATTGTTACCCATATTACTGGAATTCCTTATTATGCTAACTGACAAGGTATTTTGGAACAGGCCCATAGAAAATTAAAACAGTACCTTCATAAAAAAAAACAAAGAACAAAAAAAGAAGGGAATTATATTCCCATATACCATAATATTTAAATCCTGCTTTTTATTTTTAAATTTTTAAAATTTTGATGCCAAGAAACTCTCTGCTGAGTGTCTATGGCACCATACAACTAGGCATACTTAGGCCTAGATGAAATGGAAGAATCCACTTACTGGCATATGGCATGGTCTTGATCAGGTAGTGAATATGGGAAGAGGGCATGTTTGTATTTTTTTCCACAGGATGCTGCAGGAGCATGCTAGCTGCCAGAGTGATTGGTGTGACATGCTGATGCTGGGACAAATAAAGATGCTGACCTGTGAGCTTCCTAAGTGTCCTGAAAATGGTGACAGGAAAGCTGTATTGGACATATGTTCTTGACCCACCTTTACTTGCCTATATCCCAGATTGGACAAACTGCCTTGCTTCAGCAACAGAGAATATTGAGACTGTGGAAAGTGACTTAGAAAAATTAATCAAAAGAAGTTATAATGACTCTTCTTTCTCCTTTATTATGTCCATTTATTCTGACTCAATCATGGACTGGCCTAGAAATCAATCCAACATTTGGAAAAAAAGAAATTATCATTTCAAATCTTCATTTGAAAGGCTGGTTATGAAGTTATATTTGCAGTGGATAAAATTGGACAGGATCTGGATTACAAACAAGTATTAATGCATATATTTAAGCTCCTAATTTTTTATTCCTTCAACTGGGTGGGAGGAATATGTATAGCCCTCAATGAAGAATGTTATATTTACATGGATCATTCAGGAATAGTAAAGGTTTCTATGTCCAAAGTTCAAGAAAGACTAGCCAAAAGGAAAAGAGAGAAAAGGGACAGAATCAGGGATTGTTTGCATCCTGATTCATCACTTCCCTGTGGCTTACAACTTTAATTTCTTCATAGCTTGGACCATTAATTATGATCTTGTTGCTTTTAACTTTTGGACCTTGTATCTTAAGCAGATTGGTTGCCTTCACATAGGATTGCTTTTTTGCAAGCTCAGCTATTCACCATGGCAATAATTCATCGCCATGAAGAAATGCATTGAGTGCATATTCATATGTCCTTTGTGGCTTTGGTCTGAATGGGAAAGATTGTGGATAGAAGGGTGGTAGTCAGGGATGGCTAAGAGTGTTCTTAAGCTCCTACTGATCTAAGACAGAGACATACATCAAAAAGCTATGTTTGTTCTTCATGACATGTAAGAAGGAGCAATATAGACACCGATCCAAGACAGGAAGGGTCGTCTAGACACTCTACCCTAGACAGGATTATGAAAAACAAGTAAATCTTATGTCCCTGTCCAGTTCATCTTTAAAAAACAAAAAGGAGAGAATTGTGACCTTCCTCCAGCCTTGAGTAGGCTAAACAGGCCCACAATGGTATTACAAGATAGCTGGAGTTTCTGGCCTCACTGCATTTGCAATTTCTTACATTATTAGACTGCCTGCTGAGCTTGATTTGCAACGTAATCCAACTGAAATAAAGGATGGGGTCTCTGGGTTCTCACTATATAAATACAGTGCTAAATATTAAACTCTGAGCTTTGATCAGAAACTTTGTCTTGGCTTCATCCTTCTCTCTTCCCCTACCCCTATCCTTTTTCATTTCCAGTCCCCTTTTCATATAGACCCAGTTCATCCATGGCTGCTAGATGGCTACATAATACACAGGCAGTAATTCCAACATTCAATAGTTTATACTATAGGAATCTGAGAAGTTTCTGTACAACATAATATATCTTCATCCTAGTAAAGATGTTACTTACAGTATTGGAAAAATTGAACAAGTATAATTTTTTCAGAAGGTACATGTCTAGAATATACAAGAAGCTCAGAAGAGCTAAACATGAAGAAAATAATTAACCCAGTATAAAAATGGAACTTGAATATAAACAGAATTCTCAACTGTTGAAGTGTAAATGGCTGAGAAATTTTTAAAAATGTTTAGGACCTGTAGACCTCAGTGAAATGTATATTCAAACATTTTTTTAGATTTCATCTCATCCATATCAGAAAGGTAAAGATTTAAATAATAATAAATAATAATGATTATAATAAGAAGAGGAAATACAACAAATGAACACTTATTTGCTGGTAGTGTGAGTACATCATTGTAAAACCATTATAAAATTTGTGTGGTAATTCTGCCAAAGATGGACATATACCTACTACATGATACTGCTCTTAAGAATAGACACATGACTACTAATTATTCATTAATACAATTTGAAGATTCAATTCTTCTATAGCTTTAAAATTAAATTAAAAGTTAACATTTTTTACTTTAGTGAATATTCATTTGATATTTTTACTTCAGATGAGAACTTACTATGCCCTAAAACATACAAATAAATGTTGTTAATATTTGCTAGAAAATATAAGCAAAAGGCTATTTCTATTAGTTACTAATTCTTATCCTCTATATTCATTTTTGTATTTTAATTTTCCTTTAATGTTAGCATTTCACCATTAAATGGCATTCTTGCTTTTTTTGTTTTCAAGGTTCCATGGTAACTTCTCTAGTGCAGGAAATTTAATATTGCAGAAGAAGTAAGATTCTGCTTAATTTTACTAATTTGAGTTATTGAATTTAATACTCTTGTTTCCTAATCAAAATATAGTAGAATGGCATTCACTTTCATGCTCTTGAGAATGTCTAAGTAGAACTCTTTTTTCCTACATGGAATTACAGTTATATAATATAGCAGCTGAGTAAACTAAGAATTTCCTGTTAATCTGAACAATTTAAGCTTCAGCTTTAGAGAAATCCAGACAGATTTGTGTTTAAAAGTGATGCCACATTCATATGTATAGACTTTAGCACATATAATAGTATTTATGATGGTTTCATTTTTGTATACGAAAACCTGCAGGTTTAGATAGCGATTATGACCACCTGGACCTGTGGTACAGTTCTAGGCCTGTGTGGTTCCAAAGCAAATGTTTCAAGGTTCATTCAGCTACGTTAATTTGGTCATAGTGGAGAAAAGATCAGCAAATAGTGTCTTAAATTCTTGAGGCAAAGCATCTGTAGTATGAAAGGTAATTTGAAGAGTTAGTGAGAGATTATTTACTCCAACAACCTTGAGTATTGACAATGTTTATAGAATTAGTTATATATTTCAAGATAGAGAATTTGAATTTTTTGATTGTTCGTGTATTTGACTGACTATGTCTGCTCTAGTTTTCACCTCATGAGTAGGTCTGTTATGAATGACTGAGTAAATACTAAAGAGTCCCGCCCCTGCCAAAAATGGTGTTATACAACACTTATGAAAGAAATAGAATCTTTATAAAACAAATTTATGGGATGCTAATAACACAATTTCTACCAATTCAATAACTTAATTATAAAAATATTAAAATATAGAGTAAGATATCACTCCATGGATTCTGAATACTGTATAAAACATATTCTACATTAAAAGATATTATATGAAGTTGTAAAGTCATACCACAAAAGAAATATATAAATAACTAAATGTTCTACATACATTAAATGGGGAGATTAAAGTAGCCAGAATATGTCTAATAGAGAACGTTCTTCTTTTTGTATCAGATGGCATAGTATTATTGTCTTTAGGGCTGATAGAGCCAACTTGTCTTCCATCTTATCAAGCTGAAATTATATTTATATATGCACACTGTATTCTTAACATGAAACAAATTTTAATAAATATTATGCACAGAATAATAAATTAATATTTATTTATTATAATTTAGTACTAAACTACTTGAATACTACCAGAAATAAAAATAAACTATGAATATACTATGAGATTTAGATGATTTATATATTAGGAAATGTTCTTAATTAATTCTTTCTCTGGAATAAGAACTCCAAGACTGTGGTATTATCTGATGAAAATTCCTTTTATAATGTCAAGAATTCTTCCCTCCTGTTGCTGTTGAGCAAGGCCATCTTCTGATACATATGAATCTGGAGCCATGGATCCCTCTAGGTACCCTCCTTGGTTGGTGGTCTAGTCTCTAGGAGAACTTTGTGGTCTAGCCAGCTGATATTGTTCTTCCTATAGCATTGTAATCACCCTCAGCCCCTCTAGTCCTTCTGCCTGCTCTCCCACCAGATTCCCTGAGTTCAATCTGATGGTTAACTCCAAGCATCCACATCTGCATTGGTCAGTTGTGGCCAGACCTCCCCAATTATCCTTAGGTTTGGTCTTCTCATTGTGCCCTGGTTTTCCTGTATGTTTCGGGTTAGGAGCCTTTTGCTTTTTGCATTTTCTTTAACTGCTGTGTTAATATTTTCTATGGTATCTTCTGCCCCTGAGATTCTGTCCTTTATTTCTTGTATTCTGTTGGCTCCTGATCTCTTTCGTAGGTTTTCTATCTCCAGTGTTGTCTCCCTTTGTGATTTCTTTATTGTTTTTATTTCCACTTTTAGATCTTAGATAGTTTTGTTCCTTTTATTCACCTGTTTGATTGTGTTTTCCTGTAGAGATTTTTTTGTTTCCTGTGTTCTCCTGTATTTCTTTAAGGGAATTATTTATGTCCTTATTAAAGTCCTGAATTATTATCATGAGAAATGATTTCAGATCTGAATCTTGCTTTTCCGGTGTGATGGTGTATTCAGGACTTGCTATAGTGGGAGAATTGGGTTCTGATAATGCCAAATAACCTTGGTTTCTGTTGCTTGTTTTCTTATGCTTGCCTCCTGCCATCTGGTTATCTTCAGTAACTACCCTGGCTAAATCTGACTGGGTCCTGTCCTTATTGTGATCCTGGTTGTGTCAGAACTCCTCAGAGTCAAGCTGTCTCTGTGATCCTGTGATCCTGGGACCATTAGAGTGCCTGGGAATAGAGCTTCTTCTGAATATTATGGGACTAACTGCAGAGTTTGCACCCAAAGTCTGCTTAGGGCACCAATCCAGACAGACTGGAAGGAACCTGTGTCACTGGGAGGGCAGAGTTCTTGCATGCCTGGGTCCTGCTGGTTCTAGTTACTTATGGGGCTGTGTCATACTCCTGCAGCCTGGGTCTCTCTCTCTGCAGCTAAGGCCTGTGGCAGGGCACATTAGTAAAAAAGGAACCAATGTAAAAATAAGATATTTTATTATAGGAAAGAGAAAATAGGCCGGTCAAGTAGAGAGAAGAAAAGACAAGGAAGGAGAGAAGAGAAGGAGAGAGGGAGAAAGGAGAGGAAGAAAGCAAGAGAGCAAGAAGGCAAGAAATCAAAGAGCAGGAAAGAGAGGAAAACAGCAAGAGAGGAAAGAAGGCAAGAGAAGAAAAAAAGGAAGCAAGAAAGGAGACAAAGATCAATAGAGGGAGGAGGGGGTGAACTGCCCCTTATATTTTGTGGGGTGTGGTTATCTGTATTTCGAGTGAGGCATGCCTAGCTGTGGTCAGATGGCTGGGGATAGGGTCTAATTAGAAAGCTGGGAGCTTGGAGCATTGTCTGCCTGATAGAGCAAGCATCTCCTGTGGGGGAAGCTGTGAGGGGTTGTGACTGAAACGAACCAAAGACTCAGTAGTTATAGCCAAACTCCTTCTGCCCCCTGCAGGCAGAAACTGCCCTCTAGGGCTCCAGGACTCAAGGCCAATTACTCAACTGAGCCTAAGTTGCCTGAACAGACCACTGTCCTACAGTTACTCCTGGTGTTGGGACAGATGTTGTGTCCTCCTCACCTTGAGTCATATGATCCTGGGTACATTAGAGCACTTGGAAATGGAACTTCATCTGGGTGTTGTGGGGAGTTTGTGCCCAAGGGCAGCTGAGGGCATTGGCCCAGACAGACAAGAAGAAACTTGTGCCACTGTAATGGTGGAGTTCCTGCATGCCTGGGTTCTTGCTGGTCCAAGTTACTCCTGGTGTTGGAAAGATGTAGTGTCCTCTTCCTTTCATTAAATTCTAAAGAGTCTTTAATTTCTTTCTTTGTTTCTTCCCTGCTGATGTTATCATTGAGTAGATAGATTTTCAGCTTCCATGTATATATGAGCTTCCTGTTGTTTTTGTTGCTATTGAAGACCAGCATTAGCCTGTGGTGGTACAATAGAATACATGGGATTAATTTGATATTCTTGTATCTATTGAGGTTTGTTTGTGTCTGAGTATATGGCCAATTTTTGAAATGGTACAATGTGCTGAGAAGAAGGTATATTCTTTTGTTTTAGAGTGAAATGTTCTATAAATATCTGTTAAATCCATTTCATTCATAACTTCTGTTAGTTTTACTGTGTCACTGTTTAATTTCTGTTTCTATGATCTGTCCATTGCTGAGAGTACAGTTTTGAAATCTACTATTATTGTGTCAGGTTCAATGTGTGTTTTGAGCTTTAGTAGTTTTTCTTTTACAAATGAGGGTACTATTGCATTTAGTACATATGTATTCAGAATTGAGAGTTCATTCTGGTCTATTTTTCCTTCAATCTTCCCCATCTTTGATCACTTTTGGTTGAAAGTCTATTTTGTTGGATATTAAGATAGCTACTCCAGCTTGTTACTTGGGACTATTTTCTATGAAAAATTTTTACCATTCTTTTACTCTGAGGTAGTGTCTGTCTTTGACTCTGAGGTGTGTTTACTGTATGCAGCAAAATGCTGGATCCTGTTTACATATACAGTCTGTTAGCCTATGTCTTTTTATTGGGTAATTGAGTCCATTGATGTTGAGAGATATTAGGGACCAATGATTCTTGCTTCCTGTTGTCATTGTTGTTAGAGTTGGAATTATGTTTGCACGTTTCTCTTCTTATGGGTTTGTTGTGAAAAGATTAATTTTTTTGCTTTTTCTTGGGTGTAGTTTCCTTCCTTGTGTTGGAGTTTTCCTTCTATTGTTCTTTGTATGGCTGGATTAGTAGAAAGATATGGTTTAAGTCTGTTTTTTTCTTGTAATATTTTGGTTTCTCCATCTATGGCAATTGTGAATTTTGCTGGGTATAATAGTCTGGGCTGGCATTTGTGTTCACTAAAGGTTTGTATGACAACTGCCCAGGATCTTCTGGCTTTTATAGTCTCTAGTGAGAAATCTGGTGTCATTCTGATAGGTCTGCCTTTATGTTACTTGACTTTTTTCCCCTACTGCTTACAACATTCTTTCTTTTCAAATGCATTTGTTCTGTGCATTTGTTTTAATTACTATATGATGAGAGGAATTTCTTTTCTGGTCCCATCTGTTTGGTATTCTGTAGGCTTCTTGCATGTTTATGGGCATTTCTTTCTTTATAGCAGAGTTTTCTTCTATAATTTTGCTGTCTCCTTGAGTTGGGAATCTTCACTCTTTTCTATACCTACTATTCTCGGGTTGGGTCTTTTCATTGTGTCCTGGATTTCTTGAATGTTTTGAGATAGGAGCTTTTTTGCTTTTTGTATTTTCCTTGACTGTTGTGTCTGTCTTGAATTATATCTTCTGCCACTGTGATTCTCTCTTCTATCACTTATATTCTGTTGGTGATGCTTGCTTCTATGACTCCTGTTCTCTTTCTTAGGTTTTCCATCTTCAGAGCTGTGTCCTTTAGAGTTTTCTTTAATGATTCTACTTCTACCTTTAGATCCTTGATGTTTTTTTTCAGTTCTTTCACCTGTTTGATTGTGTTATCCTGTATTTTCTTAAGGGATATATGCCTTTCCACTTTAAGGGCTTCCACTTCTTTACTTTGTTCTATATTTATTTAAGGGAGTTATTTGTGTCCTTCTTAATGTCTCTATCATCTTCATGAAATAAGACTTTAGATCTGAATCTTGCTTTAAGGGTGTGTTTGGGTATCCAGGACTTGTTGTGGTGGGATAACTAGGTTCTGATGTTGTCAAGTCAAATTGGGTTCTCTTGCTTATGTTCTTATTCGTGGCTCTCACCATCTGGTTATCTCCTACGGTGTTATCTGGCCTCCCTCTCTAACTAGAGCCTGTGATTCCTGTGATCCTATGATACTGGGTAGTGGAGCTGCAACTGAGGTGTGGTATCAGGCCCCTTGCTGGTGTTCTTCTCCCAGTCTGCACAGGTAGAAACTGGAAGGTGCCTAGGTCTCTGGCTAGGTGGGGATTGTGCTTTCCTGGTACTCTGGATCTTGGTCTTGAGACAGGTTTAAGGTCTCAACTGTGAAACTGGAGGTGTCTGAACACTTAGGAGTTGAGCTGCTGCAACTGGGGTGTGAACAGTGTGGGATGAGGTCTATCACAGGATAGCACATGTGAGAACTAGAAGGTAACTTCCATCTTCAAAGACATGTGGGGCAGCAAGCAAGTTCTTATTATATCTGGAAGGACAATGAGGCATGTATATGTGGACCAATATATTTGTTTCAGCCGGGCAGTAGTGGCACATGCCCTTTAATCCTAGCACTTGGGAGGCAGAGGCAGGTGGATTTCTGAGTTCAAAGCCAGTCTGGTCTACAGAGTGCATTCCAGGACAGCCAGGGATATACAGAGAAACCTTGTCTCAAAAAACCAATATCTATATCTATCTTTTAATCTATCTATCAATCTATCTATTCTATAATCTATCTATCTATCTATCTATCTATCTATCTATCTATCTATCTATCTATCTGTTTCAATTAAAACAGATTCTATGGAAAATAGTAATTATACCCAATAGTTATGTTGATTATTAGGCAGCATTTTAGTTATCAGGTTTGTCCTCCAAAAATGTTCTCATGCTTCTTCTGAGCCCTATGACCTTTCAGTACCAGGCTGCTTGTGACTCATTTCAATGAAAATATGTAAGGTGACTTTACAATGTCTGTTTTAAGGAAGGGCAATTTTAAGTGATAGCTATTAATGTCTCAGGAAACTGCAAACACAATTAAATAGTTCATTTCAAATTTTATATCAATTATTTGAAATCAACATAATTGCTATGGTAACAACATATTATAGAAAGCAACCATTTCCAAACAACCTATTTTAGAATTGAGTTCTCAAATCAAAGTGACTGAATAAAAAGAGATGGAAGGGCTATTTGAAATATTTAAACTTTCCTAAACTAAAATCTTTTTACCTGCTCAGTGATTAGATATAAATAAGCCAGCTTTTAGCCCAGACAAAATGTCTTCATTCAAAAGCCATTCACATTTAGTTGCTGAACTTTACCATAGAAATTTCAAAGGAAAGTAATTATAGAGACATTTTGAATTTAAAGCCACACAGGAAAGTAATTAAGGATAATAATAACCATAGTTTCTGAACACAGATGTATAAAATAGATTCTGTATCTTATTTAAATGAACAAGGTTGAAGAGAGTGACAATGAATATGGCTTTTTGGTTACAGTTAGAAAAAAATATGTCATTAGCAAAATCTCTATTTCTAGATATAAAACATTCATAAAATTAAACAGAATAAATTGTACTGTGCTATCTAAAAGCAGCTTTCAAATATGATATAGAAATAGATAGGGGAGTCATTGTTCGGCTAGCAGCCTTCAGAAGATGCAGAACTCTTAGCTCCTCCTGCACAATGCTTGCCTGGATGCTGCCAGAACTTTGGAACCTGTAATCGAGCCCCATTTAAATGTTATCCTTAGTCATGACATCTGTTCACAGCAGAAAAACCCTAAGACAGATGTTGGTACCAGGGACTTGGGTATTGCTGTGATAGGCCTGACCATGTTTTTGCTTGTAAGAATGTAGATTTTTGTCTTGAAAAACAAAACAACGAAACAAAACAAAACAAAACAGAATGTAGGTTTGGGAACTTTGGATTTGTAAACCCATGGACTGTTTTAAGTGGAGCTTGATGGGCTATCCTAGTAGGAACGTGGGAGACTTTGTTGCTGTGAGTGACTTGAAGTGAGTGACTTGAACTGTGTAGACCCAGCACTAGAGGTTTCAGTGAAGAATGTCAGGATGTTGCCTAGAGACTTGTTTTTGTAGTTTGGTGAAGAACAGGGCTACTTTTTGCCCTTGTCTATCTGAGTCTACCTGCAGCTAAGGAGAAGAGATTCAAGTTAATTACAATGATAAAGGAAGTCTCAGAAACCCCCAAAATAGACTTTGTTCTCTGGTTAAGTCTCTTGAAGAGCATTTTGAAAAAGCATAGGAAGGTTAGAAAGGAAAACAGGAAGTGAAAAGGAGCTGAATGTGTTGTTCAAAATTGAATTAAGGGATTGGTGACCTTGGGGCAAGATCCCACCCAGCTAAATTTAGATCCACACAAGGCAGAAAAAGCCTTTAATTCCAGGGGCCAAAGGCAAGCAGATCTCTAAATTCAAGGGCAGCCTAAGACAGAGCAAGTTGTAGGTGAAGAAAAGCTTAAATCCAGGCTTGCTGGAACACACCTTTAATCCCAGCAGTCAGTTATGCATATCTCTGAGTTCAAAGCAAGATCCAGAACAAGCCAAGTTTAGGCAGTGAAGGAGTTGGAAAACAGGAAGCTAGTGATAATATAATAGAACAAGGGGGCCATGTTTCAGTTCCAGCAAGCTGCTTCAGCCATGTGTCTCTGACTTTATAGTCAAGAGGAAAAAGACTATTGGGACAACTGATGCTTGTTAGCTGGAGCTAAGAAATTAGTGGTGATTAAGAAGAGACCAGCAGGGCTGGAGAGGTGTTAAGAGCACAAGCTCTTACTGCTCTTCCAGAGGTCCTGAGTTCAATTCCTGGAAACTACATGTTGGCTCATCTGTAACAGGGACCCAATACCCTGTTCTGGTGCATCTGAAGACAATAGTGTTCTCACATAAATAAAATAAATAAATCATGACGACCAACAGCATCATTGAGATGAAATCTTCTGGGAAGTGTTTTGTGAGAGCACAAAGAAGTTGTGTTCCAGAGATAGCCAAGGTTGCACCTCATGCTGCAGTTGTACTTGGTAAAGTAAAATAGTCACCCAGGTGGTACTGGATCTTCATGAAAGGGCCATGGAAGACCATTGGTTAATGTGCAGCCTCAGTCTCAGTTGATGGCCCAGGACTGAAGGGGTCACGCAAAGCAGTTGAGGCTTGGTACCATGAAGAGAGCCTATGAGAGGCTGTTGGTGAAGCCTAGTTGCAGTGAAAGACCCTAGTGTATTGGAAATGATCACTAAGAACATCAGTGAAGTGGATCAACTTGAGCTTAGGGTGCTACAGAGAGTAAAGCTGGAGAAGTGACACAAGCCCTTTGGAGGAGCCAAGGAGATTATGTGTGGTTCTCAGATACTGAAACTAGGAGTTGTAACATTGAAGTTGCTTTTGAGACCCCCAAGATTTTTGAGATGCCAGAGCCATAGCATATCTACTGAAGAAAGTTGCTAACAGGAAGTGGAACCAACCCATAAGAAAAAAGTTTGTTGCAGTCAACAAAGATGAAGACTGCTTTGAAATCAGACATGGAGATGCAGAGTTTGGAGTTTGCCTATCTGGCTTCCTGTCTTGCTTTGGGGATTGCAGTTAAGTGATTGGATGAATCATTGTTGAGACCACTATAGACTGAGGGCTTTTGAAATTGGACTTAATGTGTTTCGAATTATGCTATATTTAGGTATATTATGTTTGAACCAGCCTACAGGGGCCAGGGAGTGGAATGTAATGGTTTGTATATGCTTGGCTCAGGGAGTGGCACTTTTGGGACCTGTGGCCTTGTGTGGATGGCCTTGTGGGTATAGGCCCCTAGCTGCCTGGGAGATAGAATTCTGTATTCTGCTAGCAGCCTTCAGATGAACACGTAGAATTCTTGGCTTCTCCTGCACCATGCCTGTCTGGATGCTGCCATGTTCCCACCTTGATGATCATGATGGACTGAATCTCTGAACTTGGAAGCCAGCCTCAATTAAATGTTCTTATAAAAAAAAAAAGAAAAGAAACATAAATGTGGCACAAAAATGTTTTGTTTGCTGTATATTGTGATATAAATGATACCTTCTTTCTGGAAGCAGCTATTCTCTTATCATGTTTCTGGGATTACTCTTAGCTTTAATGTTAAACTTATAGCTTTAGAAGTTCAGAGGTGATCACAAAAAAAGAAGTAGTAAGGACAATGTGGATGATGATGTAGTCATTTGGTCATAGGGTTATAATACCATAACAGAAAGCAGAATTTTGGCTTCTACTGAAATCTACATTTTACAGGCAGAATAAGTACTGATTCATTAATTTTTAAACTTTTTAAATTAGATCAACAATATGGAGGTTTAAAACTATATACTTATCAATGTATTTATTTGTTAATTATGTTGATGTGTAGGTAGTGTTTGGCTAGGGCCTTGTACAGGAAAGAGAGAACATTGGTTCACTGGACAGGACTCATTGAACTCTTGATGTGAGAGTAGGAGACTTGTTTCCAGGCTCTGCAGAGCAGCATATATTGTCAATTACTGAGCTGTCTCTCCAGCCACAATACTGATTTCTAAAAGTCTGCAATCTTCTATGGTAAAAGTTATATCTCATTTTTAATCTCACAAGCTCATCTCTCAACAGTAGTACTGGACTTAAAGTACTTTGGTGTACTTGAAATACACACTAAACTAGTGATAATTTTTCTTCATATTATATCAGAGCCTGACTAATACAAATGCAGATGCATGAAGCCAACCATAGGACTGAGTGTGGGGACCCCAATGGAGGAGTTAGGGGAAGGACTGAAGGAACTGAAGGGGTTAGCAACCCATAGGAAGAACAGCAATACCAAATAATCTGACTCTCCAGAGCTCCCAGGAACTAAACATCAACCAAAGAGTACACATAGAGGGACTCATGACTCCAGCTGCATATGTAGCAGAGAATTGCCTTATCTGGCATCAATAGGAGGGGAACCCTTTGGTCCTGTGGAGGCTGGATGATACCCACAGTGGAATGCTAGGGTGCTGAGGCTGGAGTGGGTAGAGGTGTGGGGGAGCACTCTCAGAAAAGCATGGTGGGGGGAAGGGATAGGGAGTTTGTGGAAGAGAAACTGGGAAAGGGATAACATTTGAAATGTAAATAAATAAAATAACCAATAAAAAGAAATAAACAAGTAAATAAATAAATAAATGTTCGTAACTGTTTTCAACCTCACCTCCTTCTCCTTCTCCACATTTCATATCGTGTTATAGGTTTACTAATATATTTCACTTATAATATGGTTGACTATATTTTCCACAAAGTCCTAGCAATAGAATATGAACTAGCTAGATAATGTCAACTAAACTCTACCAGAATTACTGCTCTTTTTTCCCCTAGCATACTGAATCATTTTTACCAAGTTAGGTAACCATGATGAATTTTCTTTCCCCTTTAGGAAAACTTTGGCCTCTGAAGGTTAGGCCTCCTATTAAAACAGGATTCTTGTGCAGTCCTCCTCCTCATTTCTCAGATATGCTGTGTGACATTGACAACTGGCTTAGCCTTGAAGAATCTCATTCAGACATTTTAGACATTCTTTAACCTCTAGCTGTCCACATGCAACAGTTCAGCCCTTTGCTTCCTGCACCGTGGACCATTCCTTCTCTTCCTCTGCCTCTTTAGGTCCATGTGACTGCACAGGACTTTGTCTCATGAAAAACAAAATACACCACAGACTTACTTTGACGCCTCACAATACCATGTGACTTCTATATCCATGAGTGAGACAAGGGGAACTTTAATTTATCCTATGTCTTCAGAAGAACCCTGACACCAGTTTTATGTTCAACACCATTTAATTATGGAGAGTTCTAAACAAAAATCAAGTCTTTTCTTGTTATCTTCCATCTCCCTCTTATATCTATATTGATGGAAATAACAATCTCCCCATTCTGTGTTTAAAATCACACTTGTCTATTACATTTCAACTGCAGCGATATACTTTTTACTATTACATATGTAATTTTATCAAAAATGACTGAATAAGATCACTAACAATCTTTTCAGATATAATGGAGCAACTGTTACAAAACTCGTTCATCCTGATAACCCTAAAAACATTCACTGATATTCCACCATTCCCCCAAAGCTATCTTTTCTAGATTTCCATAATACCATTAATATATTTTGAGCTTTTAGATTGATTACTCCCTGTATTTTATCATACTCATGTTTAATTCTCTTCAATTTGTTGCAGTTGTCATTTGTTTGCTTATTTTTACTTAATACTATTTTCAATTTTTTTATATTAAACACTTTTAAATGTAATAGTGAGTTGCAAATGTAAGTCCTCATGTGTAACTCCAATTTTTCTTCTTTAAAGTTCAAATTTATTTTGTTTATCTTCATAATGGCTACTTCAACTAAATGCCACCATGAGTCTAAATTTTTGAATATATATAATGAAATTTACTACTGTTCCTAATATTTTATAATTATGTTAAATTTAATCCTATTGAAGATTCTAGTCACATTGTTCTACCATTAACTTCAAGCTGTGTTTTTGTTTGTTTGGGTTTTTTTTTGTTTTGTTTTGTTTTGTTTTTTTTAATTTTCCGTCAGTCTGGTCTCACCCCAACTTATTCTCGTCTGAAGCAGAATTCACAGTAAATCTAAAATCAGTTCTTTACCACATACTTTTGAAATTATCTGGATCTATGAACTTGGCAAACATGCTGATTTCTTCTTTTGAAATTCTTAGAGTATTTGTATCAGATTTATGGAGTTTCTGATTAATAAAGATCTTCAAATCCAAATTCTATAATATTAAATATAGTCAAAACAAATTAGCTATATTTAAGATCATCATTATCCACATGATGGTATAAATTTCTTTTGAAAACTTTCAGTAACTCTTATAATGTTAGGAAACTCCATTCCTAAAGCAAAACAAAACAAAACAAAATCTTTAAAACTTTGATTACTTGATATAATTGCATCTTCAATATGTACTAAAATTTGTTCCTAAAAAGTGTGTTTATGAGGGTGATCATGTGTGTATGATATATAGTACACAGAGGCAGAGGACAATTTTGGAGACTTGGTTCTCTTCTACCATGAAGGTTCTGGAGACAGAATTAATGGCAGCAGGCTTGAATGGTAAGCAACTAACCTGCTAATCCTTTTTAACCTTGCTTTCGGACTACTTAGACAGTCTACAGTTTGTCTCTTCCTACAGTAATTATAGCTTCTCATCCAGTGCTAGATACTACTCCAGTTTACAAATTCTCAGTTTAGTTTGCTACAAAGAGCAAAAAATACTTCAAAGTGCCCAGTAGATATTAATAAACTGGAGGAACTCACGACATATTCTTCAATATGTTTAAGAGTCTGGCATCATGCCCAGAATAGTAGGCAATGAATACATCATTGTTGAATAAAGTAAGTGATTTCTTTACACTGTAATTCTAATAACCTTAAAATTCCATGATCAGTAGTAGCATATTTGCTAGTCCTTCATGTGTGTATGGGATTTCATCTCCTATTGAGAATACTAACTGCTTTCAAATAGAATAGGCCTGTTCTTGTTTGCATCCACCTCAGAAAGTCAAACACCTGTTATTGATGTCTAATGATATCTATAACACAGTTGAACTATATAGCATATAGTAGGTGATTGTTTACATTGATGTAATATGTGATATTCAAGAAACGCTTCTATTAAGTTTATCTCTGTTGATGGATTGAAGTTGTAGGCTTTATTGTGTAGTACTATTTCATTGCATTTCTCATAAGTTTCACTCTGTAGCATAAGCTGAAATTAGTTTCATGCAATTTTTTTGCCTCAGCCTCTAGAGAGCTGAGATTATAGATATTAAGCACAAACTGTTTACTTTAAAAATAACCAAATAAATAAATAAATACTTCATTAATTATATTGTAATTAGACTTAAACTACTATACTTATTTATGTATTAATGTAAGTTGTAGAACACTTATCTCATTATACTTAATGATATTAATTTTGGTAACATTCCTGATGTACATTACAATTCATCTACATCTCTTATCAAAAACATAATAATTTTCAAAGTTCCATCAGATATTAAGGACAAATGAACCAATGTTCTATGAGACAAATAAATCTGTCCTCTTATTTTTTTCTTTTAAGCTTATAATACTGCTTAAAGTACTTTGTAAGTTCACATAATATCAGCCTACTATCTTCATAAAGCAATTTAGCTTAATTTCTTTGCTGCCAATTGAGGGTTCAGAGCTACAGTACAAGTAAATGACATTGCATTTTTACTAGATCTCTGACATTCTCCTCAAGAGACCTGTACAGATAATTTCATGAATCTTTAAAACCCCCAATACTGTTAGAGAATGCAATTCCTCTCATAAAATTCAGTAAATCATGGAGCTCTTAAGAGATCCCTTTGGATTCTTAATGAGCCTATAAATGCATTACTAAAATAATTTATAAGGCTAAGTGACTCATTCAACACAACACTGCGGCCAATTCAAATAGGTGCTTCAGCAAAATTTGAAACCTCCCTAAGTCACAGACCTGAATATTCTATTCCACTTACCACTATCTGCTTACATTCATACAGCTACCCTCACTATCTAAACCTGATAATGATATACCAACTATTCTTCATTTCTATTGAGAATTTCCTGTGGAACTCACCCACCAGTCTTTCCATTTCTTGATATCTAAGTAATGTTATCATGATTTTTGCTTTTATCATCAGTTATAGTAGTAATTACGTTAAGAATGTTTTTTGCTTATTGTGCCTGGCAGATTAAATCTCTTATGTTAGAGCTTTAAATATGAATATGCTATCATAAACCTTACAGTCATGTCGATTAATTGGGAAAAGGAGGACCTGTGCTTTTAATCAAGTTTCACATGTTTTCCAAAACATTATAACTAAACAAATTGAGCATCCTGACTATGTTTAGCCATAGAGTCAGAAATCTTCAGGGATGACCATGAGGACTTAAAGAAGTAAGTTATGCCAACATTAGCTACAGGAGGGTGCTCCGTATATATCCGTTCTCACATTTCTATTTAATAAGAAGCTTTTGGTTGTTGTTGTTCTAACATGATGAATGTGACATTTTAAAAATACAGAACATGATGAGCAATGCATTTAAATATCCTTTCTTTTATAGCTCTGATATCAAATGGTAGGCAGTTTTCTATTTTTCTTCTTATATTTAATATGTAGGAATTATATTTTTATCTCCATCTGTTTTAATTGCAAGGAAGCCTTTTAAAATAGGACTTATATTACTTTTTACTGACATTGCCATTTCTTTAAGGACTATTTTATGATAGATTTGGTTTCTATTTTGTGATACTTTACTACTTGACTATGGATACAGTTTTAGTTTTTCCTGATTTATATGACCTTTAGTTGGGTAATTTGTTGGTGGTGTTACTCATACTTAATTAAATATTAGTTTTATATAGCAATTTTAGTTCAAAAATAGCCATTGTGTTTAGTATAAAGTATGTGATTATACGAATTAATGATATGTGTAGGGTAGATGGTATTTTCAATTTGTGGGTGAAAAAAATCTGATCATTATGGTTTGACTAGGAATCAAGAGTGAAGATACTAACTGTAATGTTCTCATATTAGATCCTATATTACACTCACAATTTCCTACTCTTTAATTTTTTTACTTCCCTTAAATATTTCTAAACTCACAAGCAGATCTCTCTCTAAAATATAAGAGTTGATTTTACTGAAAGCTCTTTTCAGTTTTCATTATGGGAACATAATAACCAGGTTTAGGATCTTGTAATCCTAGGAATCAGAAGGCTAAGGCAGGAGGACAACCAATTTGAGGTCATCATGAGCTCCAAAGTGATTTTCAGGTCACTCTGGACTATATAAGTATATGCTGTCTAGCAATACCAACAATAACTAAAATTTAATTAATGAAAGCATAATTTACCAATACAAGAAGTGGTAGCTATACCAACCAAAGTAGACAGGGTTCATGAAAGTATCATAACATAATACATAAGTTAGTTTTAAGTTGCTATGATAAAGTATGGCTACAAGGAAATTATGGAAGAATTTATTTTAGTGTCTGACTCCTAGATGTATTGTTATAGTTCTAGAAAAGCACAACAACAGGACAGAAGTACAGGAAGATGAGAATTTACACTAAAAACACTTAGCACAAAGTGGACTGACAGCAGAAGAGAATATAAGCCTAAAACACATCTTGAATAACTTACTTCCTGTAGAAGACTATCCTCTGAAGATTGCATAGCCTTCCCAAACAGTGCCACTAATGGGGGATCAAGTGTTCAAATTCCTGAGTTTAGAGAGGACATTTTTTTATTCAAACAATGAAATATACAATCTTTGTTTCTTTCTTTCTTTCTTTTTCTATTTTATTATTATTTTTTTTTATTTTCGAGACAGGGTTTCTCTGTGTAGCCTTGGCTGTCCTGGAACTCACTCTGTAGACCAGGCTGGCCTCGAACTCAGAAATCCACCAGCCTCTGCCTCCCAAGTGCTGGGATTAAAGGCGTGCATGCGTCACCACCGCCCGGCACAATCTTTGTTTCTTAAGCTGTTTGGAGGAGAATTAAAAATTTTAATCTTATACAGAATCATGACAAACTATTAAAGCAATATTATGTCTATATCTTTAAATACAATGAGAAAAATTTTAATTGTTCAAAGATGCAGTTTTTGAAAGTTCAGTTTTTTTCTATAAATGTTTTCAGTGTAGCACCAGAAAAACCCCGTAAAGCAATTTCTAAAGAAAATTTCTTTACTTTTTAACATTAGATTTTTAATTATATGAATTAAATGTACTATTAGTAGGGTTTTCTACTCATGAGATACTTATATAAATATATCTTTTCTTAAATTAGAATGATGCTGAAAATAAAGTTCATATAATTTTTATTTTTAGTCTGCCAAATCTTCAATGGTTACTCTAAATTTAGGGTTGTGCTAATAGGAAATGCACAATAGGTTCTCCCTTGTTCAATACACTGGATAAAGGATGTTTGCATTGTGTGTGACCACATAAGTTATTTTCTAGGAATATCTTTGTGTACATAAGACTAGATAGAGTATGCAGGACAATGAAGAGAAAAGCTCCATCTTTGGAGATCCCAACTGACCGTGCTCAACCACTCTTTTCCATATGCCACAGAAAAGCAGCACTGATAAGAAGCTCAGAGAGATTTGTTCAGTATGATATTAGTTTAATTGTCTCAAGATTCTCTTGGGGAAGTTGACAGGTAGTTTGAATTCATAGAATAGTGAGACAATGGTGGCTTCTGAGGTTTGCATCTGTCACAACACAGGCTATTTTGATCAGGCCTCTGCTCTGACCACTGTCAGTTCTGCTTCTACAAGGTGTGGTAGACCAGTTGAAAATCACTCTCATTCGATGAAGCGAGCAACTACATTCCCATAAGATGATTAATCTTGTTCAGGAATGCAGCCTCATCACAGGGGGTATCGGGGGAGGGGAATATAGACTGCCTCACTGGGGTGGATGTCTCATCAGGTTCTTCTTAATCATTAGAAGCTGGCTGTTGCTTGGGAGTTATTTTTTTAACTAAAGATAAAAAATGTCAATGGATCAATTTTTTCATTTCTAGAATGCTGAGCAACATTTGGGAAAATTGTGTTGACGAAATGACAACCATCAGTGAGGGGCAGAAGGAAATGATTTAGGCTGGAACTACTCCACCTTAAATCATTTACAGAAGAAATGAATAGAATGAAATACAATGGAATTTGATATCTTGTAATTGTTACTTTATCCCAAACTAATATGAAAATACATTCACAGTTCTATAAAATTTTCCACTTGAAAGACGTGACACCTTATCAAATTTAACATTCTTAATTTTATAGATGAACAACCCCATGGCTGATGCTATTTCTTGTGTGAGAAATCTAAAACTATTAAGGATTGTTGGGCTAAGGAATTAGCCAGAATTCAATATGGAAAGTCCCTATTAACAAGCATTAGTAACCTGATTTTCTGCTATTCATTTGAGTTCTCACAAGCTGATACCCATAGAGATCCAAATTCCTTTCCATTGTGTAGTCCCTCCTCTAAAATTGTATTATTCTTCATTAAACATGTTATCCAATCTGGAACTCAACAGCTAAAGAGACATCTGAATAGTTTAAGTGCTTATATCTCTCACAGAGGACCTGGGTTTAGTTCCTAGCATGAACATGAACACTCATAACCACTTGTGACTACAGTTTCAGAGGTCCTAAAACATTCCTCTTGCCTGAGTTTTCAGCACACATAATACATACAATCTCATGGAAGCACAAAACACACACACACAGAAGTACACACACAATATATGTAAATAAAGCAATTACTTACAATTTTTAAAATGCAAATAAACTGTACCTACTTATAACTCAGGAAGCAGAGGCAGGAATATTATAAATTCAAGGCTATCCTGGGCAACATAAAGAAATGCCCTCCAAAACTTCAGTGATGGGGTTATATCTCCATGGACAGTAAATGTCCAGCATGGCCAAATCACAAAGTTAGATTTCCAACATCACACTCATACAGATATGCACATATGAGAAAAGGGAGGGAAGGAGGCAGGGAGGGAGGGAGGGAAAGAGAGAGAGATTTTGAGTATTGTCCATGCATAAGATACATATATATTGATGCCTTTTTTTGCTTTTCTCTTGTTACTCTGTCTTTTGCTATATGAGTACCTTTTAGAGAAGAAACAGATAGGTAGGGATAAAGAAGGAAAAACTTCATTTACACCATCATATGATCCTTGGCATTAAGCTTAGATCAAAAATTCCCAGCTCCCAAACTAGCAACCTACTCAGCATAACCTGTGGGATGATAGCATACAAAGAGCCTTAAGCTTTCTTTAAAATCAACCAAATGGATATGCAATGGTGATCAAATGTGTCTCTGAACATCTGATTCTTTCTCTTAAAAAGTTTTCTAGGAATCATGACCCCTTCATTTCCCAAAGAGAGTGGAAGTAAGTGAATGAGACTGTGCAGGGAAAAGAAACATCTGAAATTGGAAGCAAGTATTGAACTAGATATAAAATAAAGATTTAATGATGTGATGTGTTGACATGTTTGTGGATGAGAGCAAGGACTAAGAGTCTACTATTTCTTTTTGAGAAAACTTAAAATTTTTCATGCAACTTTAATTTTTTCAAGCTTTATTTTTAATGGTGGTTCTTAAACACTTAAACCTTCCTTATAGTCTACCACCCACCAGAAGTAGTAAAAAAAAAAAAGAGGAAAGAGGACCTGTCAGAAAGGTTCTTCGGAGCAACTCCCATCTGTGTTGTCTGAAATCAGCAGTTCAATTCACAGATAAATAGCAGCTCGATCCAGTTGCAAACACTTCATGGATCTACACAGCACTGCAGTTCAATAGAGTAGAGTTAGCAACAGTAGTGACATGACCTAGGAGAGACAGATGTAACTCAGACTCAGCTCCAGTCAGCAGGAGGGACCAAGAGGAATACCTGGAGATGTTCTCAGCTATCCCTATCTCAGGAACGTGAAGATCAGTGGAGACTTGAGACCCACAAGCCTTGCACAGCTAGCTGTACCAGCAAGCCAAGCTCTGTCTTTGTCCCTGCCTGGAGTCCTATTTATACCCTCTAAACATCACATATCTTCCTCATGTCTTGCCTCAGCATGGCAGCCCAAGTCCTCAAAAGTGGCAAGAAACTGCAATATACCACTAGAAGTTTTTTGGTGTGTTTCTCTCTAGGGAGTTCCAACAATGCAGCTCAACTATGCCTTTAAGTTAGATCAAAATGTGTCTGTTGTTAACAAAGAATTCTTCATCATGTGTCCTTTCACATATGTGCTTTAGGAGAACGTACTCTCTCTTGTGTCTGCTTCAGCAAAATGTCCCTTCACAAGTCTGCCTTCACTTTACATGTCTGTGTCCACTTTAATAAAATGTTGCTTCACATATTTGCCCCAGCAAAATACCATCCAAATGATTTTGTCAAAAAAAAAACCCTTAAGTTTCCACATGATTTTCATATATTCTGTACATTGTATATGCATAAAATATAAGAGATCTTCATTTCAGTTTTTTCAAAGATATAACATAAGAACATCTTTAAAAAATGAATATACTTTAAATCAATTATAGTTTTCTACTATTTTCATTGTTGCTCATGAAGAACTTTTAAAATCTGTCCTTGATACACTACATTAGATACATTTACATACTCATGTATAATATTTCATCATTTAAAAATGTGTTTGACTTAATTAACAAATAATTTCCATTGTATTGAATTAAGTTTAATTTGAAATACTAAAATGGACATTTATGATAATGTTTCATGTGAAAAATCATATTACTATATTCCTTTAATGTTCATTAATGAGTAACTTTTCAGTAAGAAGCGTTTCATTTATGCTTTAGATTACAGATTGGGATGTAGAAACAAAATGTTGACATGATTTCAAATCCCACCTTGTTTGGGTCATAAATTCTAATCTAGCTTACCATGAGCTTTTGTTCCAGAAATAAGACCAATGAAAGTTATAATGTAGTAGCAATGATGTCTAGTTAATTGTGTAGATAAACTTCAACTCAATTTTGAATTCGAAACTGTTGAAAGATACTATTGTAGATCAAAATTAGTGATGATACGGTAAAGAAAGCAAGTCACTTTTTTCAGACATTAGGTGGTGACAGTTGGTTAAGTTACCTGATGTGAAGCCTCCCAGGACGTCTGCTGCTTGGTGGTAGAGGAATTCTGAACATATTCCAAAAAGAGAGTTCTGCTTTTTCTACTTTTTACTAAACTCTGAAGTAAAACCATGAACAATCATAAACAGTCTGAAAGTACATTGAAACAATCAGACTAATCTTTGACTGTTGGAAGGAAGGAAGTAGGTAGGGTGTAACTCTGGGATACAGGCCAAGGATAAGCCATGGATCCTTCCTGGTACTTGGGTGAACCTTGGGTTCAGCTATAGGTCAAATTTCTCTTAAGATGGAGGCTGGTCCCAAGATGGAGTAGGTTTGGCCTCTCATTGCCTAGCTAAACCTTAAATGTACATATTTATATGTAATTTATTGTTATATCTTTTTTAAAAAGATTTATTTATTTATTATATGTAAGTGTACTGTAGCTATCTTCAGATATCCCAGAAGAGGGCATCAGATGTCATTACAGATGGCTGTGAGCCACCATGTGGTTGCTGGGATTTAAACTCATGACCTTCAGTAGAGCAGTCGGTGCTCTTAACCACTGAGACATCTCTCCAGCCCTATTGTTATATCTTAAATACACACATATTGCATTTGGACCTAATCATTTCCTTCACTCATATTTCTTACTATTTATAGAAGAGAGTGTGTAATATGTAATAATTTGAAAATTTCCCCAGATCATCCTATTAACAACTATTTTAATAGTAAATAGTAATAGTCAAAGACCTTGCTGTTTCACCAATTTCTATTTTGAAGCATTATCCATGGTTCTAAAAGTATACATTCTGAGAAGAGCTCGTTCTCACAGTGCATGTGCTTTGTCTTTTCTTTTTCAGTGTAAAACACAGTGATGAGCTACTAGCTGTTTCTGCACTCCAGAGGTGAGTTGATGATGTGAGTACTGAGAGATTAGTGAAACAATCCAGTGATCCACTCATAGACTAATGCACAATTACAAGATGGGGTCTTTGAGGTCTTGGGACCCCTTGGAGGTGTTGTGTTTGCCTTTGAGGTTCCTTGGATTGATGGTCTATTGGATACCATGACGTGGACAATTCAATGCCAGCCTTGGGAGACCCTTTCTCAAACAAAACAAAACAATGCACAATAAGAGTTGTTTGCAAGACCAATAACTAAACTTAATGTTCTATGTAATTTAATTATATATATAAAACTCTCATTTCACCTATAGTTATTACTAAGATAACATAATAAACACATTCTTTGTTTCAAAATCACAATATATATGACTTTTTTAGAAATTTGATCTGCACATGTGTCTTTGGTATGTGTTGCAGGAAATATTTAAAAAACGGACTGGCATGTTCCCAAACTTGTGCCTCTGACCTAGCGGCCTGGCTAGCCATGCACTGGCTGACAATGGCTGACCTCTCACGGAGACTCTGACTCAGAACTCCAAAATCTCTCCACCCAGCTTGCTAAATTACCTCTGGTGGGTCGCTACCAGCCCTGTGCTGCAACTCCCCCCCCCCCCCCGCCCCCCCCACGGCCTTTGTGGTGCACATCTTTGCAACTGTACCTTTCTATCTTGAACCCAGATAAATTGACTCATGAAGGAAAACGCAACCCAAACTTAGGTCAGAAACAATGGTAACACAATCTCTGAGTGCAACAACTAAAACCTAATCTTGTAAGCATTATTAAAATCTGATTTCTCTGGTGGTGAATACTTGCTGATCCTCAATGATACCGGGAAACTCTAGCAGTTACATCACACTCTTCTGCTGTCCCCATTCCAAAAGGGCCTAACTCTCTGCTGCTTCCTCTCTTCCTCCATCCAACCTGGAAGTCCTGCCTACTTGCCCAGTGATTGACTCCTTTATTCATTAGGGAATTGGTTCACAAGAAGTCACCTGAGTATGACTCAAGGCTTTTCTGAAAACCCTCCTAGGAGAGGGGAATTAGCATATAAACATTACCAGGTGCTTCCACAACAAGTATGATATTGAGATTATACTGTACAAAACATAGTTCTAAATAAACATTACAATTGCATTCCAATTGACTGTATGATTATTGAATTAAACATATGCATGTCCCTCATAAAGGATGAATAAAACTTGGCTTGTCAAACCTTGTGTAGTACCTCAAACGGTTACACTTAGCACTCAGGAGGCAAAACCAGAAAGTAATGAATTCAGTGCCAGCCTTAGGAGTCCTTTTCCCAAACAAAACAACACAACACAAAAATAACACTTCTCTGCATGTTGAAGAACTAGACATTTATTTTAGTGTCTTACAAAACATTAATTTTATTCAGTTTTAAATTTTAAATGTTTACCAATACAATGTGTATTCTGTGTAGAGTTTTACACAGTTAAATTAATGATCACATTGCTGTGTATAGGCCATAAAACCAAGTCATAATTAAAGCTAACTGTTTGAAAATGTAGCCTTTAGAAGTAAAACTGTTTACTTTTCTTCTAAATGATTATTTTAGTTTAGTGGTTATTTTAACTCTAGAATTCAGAACTGGAATCACCAAGCTTAGTATTGAAAATAGATTAAATTCAGGCTTAATAAGTTTGCTTTCAGTCAGGTCATACATGATCACACTCATTTTATTTCTTGACCTTTTTGTGGCATGTGCCTTTCTGCTCTGGGAATGGTGCTGCACACATAGGTGTAAATGCAGAAACATGCTTCTAGTCCCTGTTTATAAGTCACTTAGTCTTATTGATCAATCCATTTGTAGCTTTAACTGTTGTAAGGTATTTTTTTTAAAAAATTGCATATTTTACAAGTGAGTACTATATTTAGATAATTTCTACTCTTCCCTTCTTGATCTCCAATGCCTCTTTCCTTAAAATTGCAATTTTACCTTAGTAGCACATTTAACGAACTGAAAGTCCTTAATGTTTCAGTGGTGGATTATTAGGTATCTCAAGAAATAGAAAATGTTGTGGAATATTTTGTGAAATGATTGCCACAATCACATCGTTTGTGATATATATTAACATCAATACTATAATTATTAATTTTATTTATAGCTATTATTTGGATATGAGATTCATACTTAGCAAATTGAGTATTTTTGTCTTTAGATGAATCATACCTTTTTGAAAATTTACATCAGGATTAATGTATGTACGTACGTTATTTTAAGAACAAAAAGTAAAACAGGTCTAACAATTAACAACTCAATTTTTCTTGAATTTAACTTTGGAATAACCTATGTGATTCACTGATAAATTATACATAGAAGTAAATGGTTTATCACTATTATACCTAATAGGGCTTTTTGATTATCAAAATCTGACTAATTGTCTTTTGGCTCTCCAATCAGCACCGTGGCAGTCGGCAAGAGCAAGTGCCTGACAAAAGGTGGAAAGAAGGGAGCTAAGAAGTTCTAAGAAAGACTAGTATGATGTGAAAGCTCCAGAAATATTCAATATTAGTAACATCAGAAAACAGTAGTCATAGGACTTAAGGACCAAAATTGCATCTGATGGCCTCAAGGGTCATGTGTTTGAAGTGAGCCTTGCTCATATACAGAATGATGAAATTGCATTTAGAGAATTCAAGCTAATTACTGAGGACATTCAGGGCAAAAACTGTCTGACTTCCATGGCATGGATTGTTCCTGGGACAAAATGTGCTTTAATGTCAAAAAATGGCAGACCATGATTGAAGCACATGTTGATGTCAAGATGACCAATGAGTATTTGCTTTGTCTTCTCTGGGTTGGTTTCACTGAAAAACGCAAGAACCAGATAGGAAAGATATCCTATGCACAGCACCAGCAAGTCTGCCAGATCCAGAAGAAGATTCTGGAAATCATGACCCAAGAAGTGCAGACAAATGATTTGAAGGAAGTAGTTAATGAACTGAATCCAGACACCATTGGGAAAGACATAGAAAAGGCTTGCCGGTCCATTTATCCTCTTTATGATGTCTTTGTTAGAAAAGTAAAAATGCTGAAGAAACCCAAGTTTGAATTGGAAAAGCTTGTGGAGCTCCATGATGAAGGCGGTAGTTCTGGTGATGAGACAGATGCTAAGGTTGAACAAGCTTATGGATATGAACCACCAGTTCAAGAATTGGTTTGAAATAAAGAATTTTAATAGTGACAAATAAAAAAAAATCTTATTTGTGGAAAAAAAAAAGTCTGGCTAATCATATAATCTTTAATGGGAATCAATATCAAAATGTAAAAAAATGTAGAGATTCTTAGTCCATGATATAAACTTTCATAAGACCAAGTACAGAAACCTCACAATAGAGCAGCAACTACACCAAAAGATGAAAAGAAGTAAGAGGACTTCTCATGGGGCAAAGGTGATTGAAGGAAGCTACAGGGATCCCTACAGCTAACTTGGAATAGAAGAACTGCCTTCTTCAAGTTGATCTGTGAACTTTGTATTCTTCTTGTAGCTGGCTTATACATGCAGAGAAGATAATAAACATATAAAAACTATATTTTTTAAAAAAGATGGAAGGTGTTTCTATAAACTTTCTTTTTTCTATTCTTTTTTTTTAAAATTTATTTAATCATTTTTTACAGTCTAGAATTTATCCCCTCCTGGTGCACCCTCCAACTTTTCCACATACCACATCTCCTCTACCCCTAAACCCCTGATCTCCAAGAGGATGTCCCCATACCCCTCCACTCCACCAGACCTCCCGACTCCTTGGGGGCCCAAGTCTTTCAAGGGTTAGGTGCACCTCTTCTGAATGAGTCCAGCCCCAGCAGACCTCTGCTATATCATGTATTGTGTGCCTCATATCAGCTGGTGTATGTTGCCTGGTTGGTGGCTCAATGTCTGAAAGATCTCAGTGGTCTGGGTTAGTTGAGACTGCTGCTCTTCCTATGGGGTTGCTCTCCTCCTCAGCTTCTTCTAGCTTTTTCCTAATACAACCACAGGGGTCACCAGCTTCCGTCCATTGGCTGAGATGGTCATCGGCATCTGAGTCTTTCAGCTGCTTGTTGGGCCTTGCAGAGGACAGTCATGATAAGTCATTGTTTGTAAGCACACCATAGCCTCAGTAATAATGTCAGGCCTTGAGGTCACACCCTGAGCTGAATCTCAACTTGGGCCTGACAATGTACCTCCCTTTTCTCAGGCTCTTTTCCATTTTTCTTCCTATAGTTCTTTCAGACAGGAACAATTCTGGTTCAGTTTTTGACAACACCATCCCACCTTTCGATGCTGTCATTTTAATGGAGGTGGACTCTACAAGTTCCCTCTCCCTACTTTAGGGCATTTCATCCAAGGTCCCTCTCTTTGAGTCCTGAGAGTCTCTCACTTCCTAGGTCTCATTCTAGAGGGTACCCTCACTTTCAATTCTCAAGGTTGCATATTTCCATTTATTCTACTGGCTCTCAGGGCTTCTCTCCTGTTCCTTCCCTAATACATGATCAAGTTCCCCTTTTCCCCTCCTGGTGCCCTCTCCCACCTAGGTCCTTTCCTCTCTTTGATCCCTGTGATTGCTTTCTTCTCCCTCCCAAGTGGGATTGTGGAATCCTCACTTGGACTGTTCGGCCTGTTAGCCTTCTTGAATTGGATTGTATCCTAGGAATTCTGTACTTTTTTGGCTAATATTCACTTAATTGTGAGTATATACCATGGATATCCTTTTGTGTCTGAGTTACCTCACTTAGGATAGTATTTTCTAATTCCATCCATTTGCCTGAAAATCTCATGATGTCCTCATTCTTAATGGCTAAGTAGTATTCCATTGTATAGATGAACCACATTTTCTGTATTCATTCTTCTGTTGTGAGATACCTGGGTTTTCAGCTTCTGACTATCACAAATAAGGCTGCTATGAACATAGTGGAACATGTGCTCCTATGGTATGGTAGGGTATCTTTTGGATATGTGCCCAAGAGCGGTATAGATGGGTCATCAGGTAGATCTATTTCCAAATTTCTGAGGAATCTCCAGATTGATTAACATAGTGGTTGTACCAGTTGCAATCCCACCAGCAAGGGAGGCATATTACTTTTTTTCACCATCCTTACCAACATGTGCTGTCATCTGAATTTTTGATCTTAGCCATTCTGATTGGTGTAAGGTGGAATATCAGTATGGGTTAAAAAGTGGTGTCCTGCATCCTGCCAAGGGCTCTGTCCGCTGAGTGAGGCAGACACAGGAAATTTGACTGTGTACACCCCACGTTGGCACGCATCGGCTGTGAGAAACCACAGGACCGTCACTCTGGGAGTGGACAAGCAGTCTGAGGTCCCCAGGTAACCTGTTGGAGTTAGCTTAGGGTCCCTGGGCCTGCATGGAAGACAGGGATGGTAGGTTCTAGCTCTTAGACACCTCAGATGATGTTCAATTTCGCTGAAAAACTGAAAATGGAGTGGGAGGCCAGCGGGGCTGACTCTAGCTAGGACTGAAGGGAAAAGTGTAGGAGGAGTTCCAGCTGCTTCTTGCAGAGAAAAGAGTGCTTAGCTTGTTTGGACTGGCTGCTTGGGTTAGTGGAGACCATGGCTGAGAATGTGCAGAGGCCTTTCTTCATCCGATTAGACATACATGGTTCCTTAGAGGAAGGCATGCTCCATTGCTCCAGCATGGCAGGTCTCAATGAGAAGAGACAGTCCATGGTTTTAAGGCATTTATAGTAGAAAGCCAGAGAGAAGAGAGTCAGAAAGTAGAGGCTGGCCATGGCCATGTAGAAAGAGGGGGGAAGGGAATGCAGAGAGAAGTGGGAGCAAGGGAGTGATAGGCAAGTGTAAGAGAGTAAGAGCAAGAGAGGGAGGGGAGATAAATGGCCCCTTTTATAGTGCTGGCTGTTACCAGGTAACTGGGGAGGAGCATACCTGGCTGTTGCCAGGTAACTGTGAGAGTAGATTCCAGACAGAATACCAGGAGCTTGGGGAGTTGTTCTATGTGACTGATTGCCACAAAATTATGGTGCTGAGGCTTCGTTTCAGGAGCCTGGTGTCTGGGAGCGGGCAAAAGTCTTTCTGACCCTTGCAGAGTTATCTGCTGGGTCTCCAGAGTTTAAACCTAGCTCAACCAGAAAACAGGTTGCCTCTCAAGGTCCCACATCTCAGGGTAGTTTTGATTTGCATTTCCCTGATGACTAAGGACTTTGAACATTTCTTTAAATGCTTCTCAGCCCTTCGAGATTCCTCTGTTCTGAATTCTCTGTTTAGTTCTACACTGCATTTTTTTTTAATTGGGTTGTTTGGTTTCTTGGTGGTTAGCTTCTTGAGTTCTTTATATATATTGGATGTTAGCCCTCTATCAGATGTGTGGTTAGTGAAGACTTTTCCCCAATCTTTAGGTTGGAAAGAGCAATTCTCAAATTCACTTGGAAAAGTAAAAATCCCAAAATTAAGAAAAGAAATACTTAACAATAAAAGTACTTCTCAGGAATCACCATCCCTGACCTTAAGCAATACTACAGAGCAGTAGTGATTAAAACTGCATGGTATTGGTATAGAGACACACAGGTTGATCAATAAAACCACACACTTATGGACATTTGGTCTTTGACAAATAAGCCACAAATCTACTATGAGGGGAACAAAGCATTTTCAATAAATGGTGATGGTCTAACTGGCAAACTGTATATAGAAAAATACAAATAGATCAATATTTGTCACCTTGCACAAAGCTCAAGTCCAAATGTATCAAGGATCCCAACATAAAACCAGGTACACTGAATCTAATACAAGAGAAAGTGGGAAAGAGACTCAAACTCATTGGCACAGGAGGAAATTTCCTAAACAGAATGCCAATGGCTCAGACTCTAAGATCAAGAATTAATAAATGGGACCTAATGAAACGGGAAAGCTTTGTAAGGCAAAGGACAAAGCCAATAGGAAAAATCAGCATCCTATAAATTTTAAACTAAGTCTTATGTTGGTTATTTCTTAGAGTGACTAAAGGCACAGTCCAGCTGGATTTGAATTCCTATGCAAATGAAGTTGACCACATAAGCCTGTCTCTACAACACATGTGTTGACTTCATAAACATTTATCCATGACTACAACCTATGTGATGGTTTATAGTTATCTTTGCTTTCACGATTATTATTATTATTATTATTATTATTATTATTATTATTATTATTAATTATATCTGATAAGGAGAATCACCAGACATGGTTACATGGTGTAAACTCTCTGGCTCACATCACACATTGTATAATCAGCTTAACTTAGTGTGCAAAGTATGTTTTTCTTAATTAACATATGAACTGGAGTATCTCAAATGCCTCACTACCCAAATTATTAGTAGGAACTTGATGAATAATTTTTATCTAGTCTGGAAGAAGGTCAGTATTTTGTCTCAGGGATCAGGTGGACTCCAACGCTCCTTGGTGTTTGCCTTATTGATTCTCTGCTTGACTCATTCTTGCTTTTCAGCTCTGAGTCTCACATCTTTGACGTGTATCTTATGCTAAGTGCACCATTAATACTGGTATGGTGATTAGTGTGCTCATCATATATGAAACAACACAGAAGAGGGTCTCAAACTTTTACAATAAATTCAACTTACCAGAGGAATTTTGGTATATTTTGTCATTTGAACAATAATACAAGAAAGCATGTATAATAAGCAACATTTGTAGGTCATTACTTTGACAATAATATCTATAAAGTAGAATGTGTTATTGAAATTCTATTTTTTATTTCTTATAAGATTTTCAATATTAATTATTTTTTAGGTTTGTCTAGATCTTTCCTCAGAAAGCTATGAGAAATATTTTAGTTCATTTATTTTTATATTATCCAAAGAATATAAGAGCATTGACAAAACAAATCTAAACAAAAATGAAAGTATCATGTGAAGATATAAATTATCACATATTGTCTGCTTCAAAATGTCAATTATTGGAACAAAAGTAGAGGTAAAGATATTTTCTGAGTTCTCTTTTGTTAATTATTATACCAGCACATTTTTCGAAACTGACTTTTTTCCACTAAGTAAGTTATACTTAACATATTTTATATTGTATTAAATAACTATAGACTGAAAGTATATAATTCCAGGAGATGGATGGAGATTCATATATATATATATATATATATTTCACCAAATTTCAAACTAATATTAATTCTTCACTAAAATTGTATTAAACAATACACATTTTCTCCAATTAGAGAGTAAATGTGTAATAAAGAGTGAGTCCTCTAAATCTACAGCAAATATCTTAGTTCCCTGTATTCCTCTACCTCCCTTCTAAATTTGTTAAATTACTCAATAACCCATAACCAGACTGGGAAAATCTAACTTTCTCTCTCACTGAGCAGATATAGTTTACCTGCTGAAAAGTCAGCTGTGTCAACTTTCCTTTATGCAAGTGTTTCTGGCCTTCATTTGTGGTCTGGCAATGCTACCGCTGCTTTACTTTTGTTTTAATATCTGGTTTTTGTTTTGTTGTTTGTTTGATTTTGTTTGAAATTTTGCATATGTTTTGCAATATTTGATTTTACTCCTTTTGCCTCCCTCTTTGCTACTACTTCTGTCTACATCTCCCTTGCAGATCAGTGAGTCAGTGATATTTCTCAAGACACTTGTTTATAAAACTGCCAGTGGATTGCAAATCCCATAGATGATGACATGTCTAGAAGTTTGACATATTATTTGTCTTTCTTCCCATATCATGATAGTATTAATTTTAGAGAAGATAAAATGTATGTACTCCATTTTAAAATATAATATGCTGCATATTGTTAAATCTCAAGGATGACAATATTAGTTCATAGGATTTTACTACAGTCTCTCTTTTTTCAAGATCATCTCCTATCACTGCCTATACATTCTCAGAACACTGTATCATTAATTATCATGGTAAATATAGAGCCTGTGCTAAAATTTACTTCATTCTTATTGGTTACATGCATGTTCCTCAATACCTGAAAATAATAAAAAAATATATTTGGATATTAGAGAAATCCAGCTAGTTACATTTTGGAAATTATCTGAATGTTTTATGTAGCTATCAGGGTGGTTTCCAACATTGCTTGTTAGCTTTGTGATATTACCCTTCAAGGATCATAGATCATGCTGTCTCAGCTGTTGACTGACACTAATGGTTGATAAGAAGCTTTGGAACTTACTGTGTGTAAGTCCTAAGCTTATTTCTTTCATCACAGGTTAGAAGCAGCTATATAACTGTTGGCCTGCATAAAGTTTTTTGCTTGTTATGTCTGTCATTCTTCCAGCTCATGAGAAATCATGAATGATTTTATCATAGCAAGTTCAGAAGTTTAGGAAAGCAGAGAGAAGCATGTGCCTCTTCTAACGTCAACCTCTAGCAAACATGTACCTGTGGTCAGAAAATCTTCTAATTCCAAAGCATTGAGTGTAGAAAAATAGCCCTCATCTACACTGGGGTTGAAAGATACTGACTTGTTACTGAACAATATTGAAACTCTACAATGCCCAGGAGAACTGTGTTCTTGTGAATTATAATTTTCAGTGACAGCTTTGCTCCACAGCAATTATAGTCCCCAAGCATAAACCAAACATCCTATTAGGAAGATTATGATATTATAATAGGAACTGTTGATCACAAACTGATGTGAACAATGCAGGTTATATATTTTAGGAAACAGAGTTGTAGCTGATTTTAATGCTGACTTCAGGTAATTCTGGAGAGGTTTTAATACTTCCTGATGTTGTATGAGCTTGTCTGTTATTTTCAGTATTTTCTTTATCCTTGGGTTAGTAACATTTGGATGA
>JADRCD010213181.1:0-10652 GCA_019843815.1 Montemys delectorum
GTTGACAACCAGGATTAGCTGTCATGCCGCCCCTGGATTCTCTCCATCGGCTGGCAAGTGAGGAACAAACAGCTAACACATCCCATTGCTCAGAGTCTATTTGTGCAACACCATCTGAGAGTGGCAGTGCTGAGGTATGTCACTGGTCTGGAGGACAAGAAAACAAGAGCAGAGATTGTCTGTCACCCCGCAGGAACTCCTACTGGGTGGAATATAGGCTAAAGCTGGTGGTCTCCTGCCCCAGTGATGCAGGCGTTACTCGGCAGAACTGGGATCCAAACCCAGGTCAGACCTGCATGGCAGCAACCCATTTACCCCTACTGTAAGACTCCCCACACCCTTTAGAAGCACACCAGGGTGTTCCTCAGACAGGCTACCTGAGCACATCTCAAGCCGAGCTCTTCATAGCTCTTCATTTCTCATATCCCTGACCCCATCACCTTCGCCTGTATTTCCTATGATATACAATGAGTCCATTGACCGTGCCCAACAACTGGACCTTCTCCTGGTTCTGGCTGCCAGTAACAGAAAATCCATCTCAAAAATAGCTGGAACCACTGGAAAGTGACCCCTTGCCTATAAAAAGAAGCCTATAAAATCAACTCTAAAACCAGAAATCATGGTGACTCAACTTAGTATTAAGGATGTAAGTTCCTCTGCTTCTTTTTGGCCACCTGATTCCACCTGTGTCTGTTACTTTTCTCCTTGCTGTGGCAAAATACTCGGCAAAAGCACCTTACTGAGGGGAGGCTCAAAGTTCAAGGCTATAGCCTTTCACAGTAGGGAAGCCATCATAGCAGGACCATGAGGCATCTGGTCATGCTGCATCTGCTGTCAAGAAACAGAGCACGAGCCAGGCAACTCGCTGGGCGGTGGTGGCACACGCCTTTAATCCCCAGCACTTGGGAGGCAGAGGCAGGCGGATTTCTGAGTTCGAGGCCAGTCTGGTCTACAGAGTGAGATCCAGGACAGCCAGGGCTACACAGAGAAACTCTGTCTCAAAAAAAAAAAAAAAAAAGAAAAAAAGAAAAGAAAAGAAACAGAGCATGCTAGCACTGTTTGTTTCCTCCTGTGTTCAGTCCAGGACTTCAGCCCACAGAATGGGGCTTCCCACCTTAATTATAACCCAATCTAGCAACATCATCACAGACATTCCATAGGAGTTTGTTTCCTACGCGAGCCTAGGCCGTAACAAGTTGGCAGTATTACCGTCACCAACATTCATGGTCCCAAGATGGTGGCCCTAGCTCCATTTCACATGGAGACAGCAATGTCCAAAGCAAAGCATCTGTCCGATGATCTCAAAGGAGAAAGTCCTCCTGGAGATGTCCCAGTGGAGACCTCTTTCATACCTCCTGGCCACAGCCACATGGAATGCTGTTCCTAAACCAGTCACAGGCAAGGACTTCCGGTGGGACCACCAGAGTTGCCGGGTGACTTGAGTTTCCTCTGGGTTTAGGTGCTCTTGGGATTCTGGTTTGATTCCAGAACCAAACGCAAAATGGCGCCATCTTGGAACAGAAGCTGGGGTGGGCGCTGCCTGATATTAGCAGCCTCCCTCAGCAGCTTCCTTCTTCCTCCCCCCCCTTTTCCCCTCTTCCTCCTCTTCCACAGCTTGCAGGCCCTATCTTCTCCCCTTTATTTCCACACTTGACTTTTGAGCACCAAGGAGGCCACCGGGCTACTTAATTCAAAACCTCAGTAGGTTGGACGTATTTACACAGCTTCCTAACAACGTGCCCCTTCTCAGATGCTGAAATGTCATGTTCTTTCTCTCCAACGGTTGTGCTGTTAGGTCACTCCCCAAATATTTCCCTTCTAGATATACAACTCACTTTTTAAAAAAAAAAAATTTAAAGTGAAATGTCAGGGTTTTGTTTGTTGGTGCTGTATCCAATGTTCTTGGTCTCTAGAAATAATTATGACTCAAATTATTATAGCTTCTGATTTTTGAAGCTGCCTTAATTAACTTTGGTTTAAAGCGCTCCTTGGGAGACACAGATCATGGATGTTAGTAGCTAATTGCCACTTGGAAAAAAAAAACACATGAAAGACAGAATCACAAAACAGAGCTAAGCGCATATTGCACACCCAGTAAACCAATCTTGTAGTACCCTCCCCTTCCATGCACTTTATCTATATTCAACCACTGTGGTAAATGGCAACTTCATCCTAGGGGCCCAGGCCCCAAACCCTTGTATATCAATTATGAACTGCTGCATGACAAATCACCCATAACTGCACACCCTGAAAACGTATTACCAACTCCTGGCTCCTTGGGGAAATCTGGTCTAACTGGGCCTTTAGGACCCTCTCTGGCTGCAGTCCCACACTTAACAGATTCAAGGACTCATCTCAAGCTCACCCAGGGGTAGAGCTGCAGCCAGCTCACCCATTGTTGACATGACTCCATTCTTCATACTATTGGGCTGAAAGTCCCATCCCTGGCTCTTGCTCTCTCCAGGGGCTGCCTACCTCATTCCCTGCCACACAGACTACCCTAAGGCTGGAGAGATAGCATTTGCTGCTCTTTCAGAAAACCCAAGTTCAGTTCCCAGTACCCATGCTAGGTGATTCACAATCACCTGTAATTCCAACTCTGGGGCATCCAGTACCCACTTCTGTCTCTCCAAGTACCTGAACACATGTGGCCGCACTCACATACGTGCACACGAATAAAAATAAATCTTAGGATGGGGACGTACCACTAAGAAGATAGATGACCCCATCAACTTACCATAAGCCACTCATCACAAGCAAGTGGCTGTGTCCATCACCAACTCAGCAGCTGGAGAAGCACACAGGGCCGTTGTGAGCCGCATCACCCACTGGCTACCATGCTTGGTTGGCCTTCTCTCCTCTTCTTGCAGCCTAGACACACCTGTGGTACCTTCAAACCTAGCTGAGCTAGCACATCTGCCTGTTTACGCCTTTGATCCTGTCATTGCCATTTGGTCGACATACTTAAAGTCACATCTGCCCCTTATCTCATCTGCTTCTTCACTTTCCTGTAGTTTATAGCAGTCACCACCATCCATCCGTAGTCTAGACATTCTGTCTTGGTGCCCGATTTCTCATCTTAGCATGTAAGGGTTCTCCTTTTTTTGAGGAGTGTGTGTGTTTGTTTGTTTGTTTAGAGTTTTTTGTTTTTTTCAAGATTTATTTATTTTATGTATGTGAGTACACTGTCACTGTCTTCAGACACACCACAAGAGGGCAACGGATCCCATTACAAATGGTCATGAATCATCGTGTGGTTGCTAGGAATTGAACTCAGATCCTCAGGAAAAACAAGCAGTCAGTGCTCTTAACCACTGAACCATCTCTCCAGCTCCCTGGTTTGTTTGTTTGTTAGTTTGTTTTTTAAAAAACAACAACAACAAAAACAGAGTTTCTCTGTAGTCCTGGCTGTCCTGGAACTCACTCTGTAGACTAAGCTGGCCTTGAACTCAAAAGATTCACCTGCTTCTGCCTCCTGAGTGCTAGGAGTACCATCACCCCCTGGCTTGCACATAAGTTCTTAAAGACACCGGTTTTACCTATTTTGTGTACTGGTGTGCACTACACTTGAGAGAAGGCTGATGGGAGAGGTAAAATATATAGAAATGTTCTCTCTCTCTCTCTCTCTCTCTCTCTCTCTCTCTCTCTCTCTCTCTCCAGTACAATGAAGAGACCTTACTGGAGATGTGTAGAGATTCCATAAACATGGACTTAGCTGGCTCCACAGGGCTCCCCACCAGAGCACCACCGGTCTAAGCATTCATCCCAACCCCAAAGCCAGATATTCACGCTCCAAATCAAGGGTGGTCTCTGACTTAACCTTGGAAACCACACTACCTGGGTCTCCTAGGCTGAAACTCCAGGGAACACTCTGCCAAGATGCCTGCGGCTCTGAAGACACTGTCCATCAATAAATAGACAGACGATGGTCACGATGAACAGTCGTGGACGGCAGCCCAGGACAGAAGGAACTGGGTGTGTTTTTCTGCTTAATGACCAATGGCTGAGAGAATCAAGGGGCTCTTTGTGAAAGGAGCTAGTCAAACTTTTCCATAGCAGCAGCCTTGGAGCAGGCGAAAATGACCACTCAACTCTAGGGACCAGACTCGTTGTGTCTGAGGTTGGCCAGGAAGCCAAAAGTATGTCCACTTGCTTAAATTGTATTTTAAAACCCCTTGGTAACATAGCTGCATTTGGCTTAACACAAAAATGATGTTTTGTTTGTCTTGAGATAGCCTGCTATGTGGGCTGGGTCGGCTTTGACTTCTTTTATATTTATTTATTTATTTATGTGTGTGTGTGTGTGTATGGGGGGGTGTTCATGCCACAGCACACGTGTGGAGGTTAGAAAACCATCTGCAAGAGTCAACCCTCTCCTGCCAGAAGTGGCCCTGGGGAGCGAGCTCATGTTGTCAGCCTGAGCAATAAAGCCCCTTTATGCCCAGCCTCCAGGTTGGCTTTAAACATTTAATCCTTCTGCCTCTACCTCCTGGGTATTGGGATTAAGGTATGTGCCACCATACCCAGTCCCCAAACAATGTTTCAATTGCTTCATACAAACTTCTTAAAGATTCTGTCTCCTCTCCCCCCCCCCCCCTCCCCCCCCCCCCCTCCCCCCTCCCCCCCCCCCCCCCCCCCCTTCAGTCAGTGATTATAAAGCTGAGGTCCCAGGAACTTTCAGGGAATTTAGGTGAGGTTGATGTTGGTGACAGTGTGTTCTTTTTGGTGGAACTGGGACCCAAAGCGCCTTTATCTCTTCAAGCATTTACTTTAGACATACTGAAAGCCCTCATTTAGAATCACTTACCTAGCCATATCACCTGTCATTTGGGCATGCATCTAAGGAGGGAAGTATGAATGAAATAAATTAACTATGTGATCCCCAACTCTTAGTGACTTTCAGCTCTGTCCTGCTGGTGCTGGTGATTTTCCACGCAAAGTCATCCTCTTGCCATCCATGACGTTGAAGGAGGCTTTCTACCCACGTGTGTTATCTGGCATAGGAGTTTCTCACAGATGTCTGGGGCTCTCTGGGCCCTGTGGGACACCTTTAATCCTCACACATGGGAGGCAGAGACGTAGGATCTCTGTGAGTTCAGGGCTAGCCTGGTCTATGTAGCAAGGACAGCTATGACTACATAGAGAGACCTCATCTCAATTAAATTAAATTAAAGTTTGTTACGGGAGTTTTCCAGAGCTTACCAGAAGGTATCAAGCAATGACAACCATGTTGACCTGTGTCACTGACTGTAAGTCAAAGATTGTGAGACATTTCAAAAGCATGGCTGCTGAAGATGTCAGGTGTGGGCATGTGTGCATCTCAGAATCACCAAAGTGACTTATTGTCATTGCATCCTCATATACAGAAACCCACACTTGCCGAATTCCAGGGCCCAAGATGGCATCTAATTGTGAGATAAGGAAGCCTGTCTAGGTCTGGAAGAGAGGGCTCAACTGTCAAGAGCACTCACTGCTCTTCCAGAGGAATTCCCAGCACCTACATGGCACTCACAACGGTCTGCAACTCTGGTTCCAGGGGATCTGAAACTGCATTCTAGACCCCACAGGCGCTGCATGCGTGCTGCACACATGCATACACGCAGGCAAGACACTATGCATAAGGCAAAATAAAGAAATCTTTTAAAAATAACAACAACCGCAAATCCAACCGGTTGTCCAAATTCATCAACTTGCCATTCACTGGGTTACAGTGCAGACTGGTTGCCGACTGCTGACTGAAATTAGGTTTGTGGACGCCTCCATCGAGGCTGGGATGTCAGGCCACCATATGAGAAGACGTGAGGAGAAACCCAGTTGTTCTCCCCAGGTTTGTTTAATGGTGAATTTGAAGGAGGAGGAAGAAAGCACCGTGGGTCAGCGCCTCCCTGACCTTTTTTCTTCCCTCCCTCCCTTCCCCCCTCCTTCCTCCCTTCCCCTCCTCCCTCTTCCCTCTCTTCCTCCCTCCCTCCCTCCCCCCCTCTTTCTTTCTTTCTTCCCAGTGATTCCAGACCCTCACTCCATGGGCCGTTGCATCCCAAGGTCCCCCAGTCTGGTGGCAATGCCCTTACCAGGTGAACTAGTGAAAAAGCAAAACCAAAAATCCTAGAAGACCTGAATAAACCTTGGTTTGGCTCTGGAAATGAGATCTGGAGATGTGGGGGGGGGGGAGTTGTTTTGGGGTGGGGACAGGGTCTTACTATGTAGACCAGGCTGGACTTGCACTCACACAGATTCATCTGCCTTCGACTCCTGAGTCCTGAGATTAAAGGCACATGCTACCATATCCAGCTAGGAACATGTGTGTAAGAACTGGCTCTTTTTTTTTTTTTTTTTTCCGGTTTTTCGAGACAGGGTTTCTCTGTGTAGCCCTGGCTGTCCGTCAGCTCACTCTGTAGACCAGGCTGGCCTTGAACTCAGAAATCTGCCTGCCTCTGCCTCCCAAGTGCTGAGATTAAAGGCATGCGCCACCACCATTCGGCAAGAACTGGCTCTTTATAGTGGTTCTGACAAACAGAGTTTACTCATGATGATTCTTTAAAAAAATATATAACAGTTAAAAAAAAAAACCATCAAAAAGGTATACGTATATCCAAGACTGGAACATGGACTGTGGACAGGATGGGTGAAGGTGTGGCTGTCTCTGAGATTATTCTTATTTTTCTTTTAATTTTTTAAGATTTATTTATTTTGTGTATGAGTACACTATAGCTATTTTCAGACACACCAGAAGAGGGCACCAGATCACATTATAGATGGCTGTGAACCATCATGTGGTTGCTGGGAATTGAACTCAGGACCTCTGGAAGTGCAGTCGGTGCTCTTAACCACTGAGCCATCTCTCCAGCCCCACAGCTCCTTCTTAAAAGGAGTTGATGATTTCCTAAGATGCCATGAGAGGGCATGGAACTCAGTTGGTGAAGTGCTTGCCTAGAAAGCATGAAGTCCTGGGTGGTGTCCCTGGCACCACATACAACAGATGTGGTAGGATATTCCTGTAATCTCAATTGGGAGCTGTAGGCAGGAGGATTGGATCATGGTTAGCCTCGGCTATACAAAAAGTTCAAGGCCAGCTTGAGCTAAATAAAAATCTGTCCTAGGAGATATTTAGGAAGAGGGTGGTATGAGTGGAGCTTGGGCCATAAGGCTCAGTCCAAAGTCCAATCTCTGAAAGACAAGCAGTTAGGAAGGGTGATGGCTCACCAAGGAGAAAGCCCCATCTAGTAGCTTGCCCAAACCTTGAGGCACCCGTCTATCTCTCTCCACGTGCAGTGTCTCCTTTGCCTCAAGGTAGACGGCAGCTGTTAGGGAGATCAGAACAGCACCCTTCTCGGCGGACCTTGAGACACGGCAGCCCGCTGGACCACTGTTCTTTAGAGCCCACTGTGGAAAAGCCCCGGGGGCATATTTTAACTACTCATAGTCCAGGCGGCCTTACAAAGTGACCCTTTTCATTTATTAATTATGGTTTTCTAAACATAACTCTTTTTTTTTTTTTGGTCTTATGATACAGGGTTTCTCTGTGTAGCCATGACTGTCCTAGAACTCCATATGTAGATCAGGCTGGCCTCGAACTCATCTGCCTCTTTTTCCAGTACTGGGATTAAAAGTGTGTGCCATCACTACCCAGCCCTAAAAGTGATTTTTATAAACCTGCATAATATTCACATAGCCATAGCCACAATACGTAGAGTTTTCTATGTGCTTCTCTTGTTACTCTGTAAACCTTTGTCACATTTTATGATTTCTGCGTCATTTTTAAATAACAGCAGCACTTTGCTTCTCCTTGACACACTACAGCTTACGTCACAAAACACTACGGGTTCTTCAAGTTCTTCACCATCACCGGCTCGGATGAAAATCCTTCCCACAGCATTGTTAAGACACTGACTGCTAGAAACCATTTCCATTTTCTTTCTGGTCCTGTGGAAGAGAGAATTTTTTTTTTTTTGAGTTGCCTCTGAGTTGCTTTTAGAGACATAGAATCATATGTTTATTAGTGAACCTGCAGGAGAACAGGACAGGGTGTACCCTTCAGCAGCCACTCCATACATGAATGAAGAAATGAATGAATGGCAGCTCAACATGCACGAGTGAGCAAGTACACCAGAGCATCCAGGAATCTCAGCGTTCTGAGTCTCTGTGTACCCATGGTTGTGCTGACTGCTATGGTTAGCCTCTCTGGGAAGCTACTCAACTATTTCAACTACGTGGAAATGTATTTCTAAAGTCTCATTATGAGTTCTTTCCTCAGTGTCTTTTACTCAACCCAGAAAGAATTCCAGTTAGTCATGGTCCATTAAGGATGCAGAGGTGAAAGGGGACTAAAGTAAGAGAAGGAGAAGGAGGGGCCCTGATTGTCCTTGAGGAAGGAAAATTATGAATGTGTAAAACACTATTTGGATTAAAAAAAAAAACTTGTTTCATTAATTAACAACACATCTGCTGATATTATTAGCTTTTGCCCTTATCAGGTTTGATGAAATTGGCTTGGTCGCTGCTTGCATACTGGATGTCAGTACAAATGATCCTCCTATCTTGCTCCTCCTGTTGACAGCAGCGGTGGCGGTGTTGATGATTAGGCATCATTAGTGATTGAAGGCAGAGCTGATGGAGGCAGTGCTGATGGAGGTGGAGCTGATGGAGGTGGAGCTGATGGAGGTGGAGCTCATGGAGGCTGTGCTGATGGAGGTGGTGCTGATAGTGCATCAAGGCAGGGAAGACAATCTCGGCCACAGGAACATAGAGGGGACTCTTCACATCTCAGTAGTTCTGGAAGTGAAAGGGCGGTGGAGGATGCTGGTCCAGGGCTGGGAAGTGAGTTGGGGGTGGAGGAATGCTGGTCCAGGTCTGGGAAGTGATTGGAGATGGGGGTGGAGGATACTGGTCCAGGGCTGGGAAGTGATTTGGCAGTGGGGGAGATGCTGGTCCAGGGCTGGCTGCCTCCTCTTTCTCTTTTCTTTCAACTTTGGATTCCAGTCCTTGGATGGTGCCTTCCACACTGAGGGTCAGTTTTCCCTCCTCCATAAAATCTCTCGGGAAATGCCCTCATGCACACACCAGAAGGCTTGCCCCATGTCTTAGTCAGGGTTTCTATTCCTGCATAAACATCATGACCAAGAAGCAAGTTGGGGAGGAAAGGGTTTATTTGGCTTACTTCCACATGGCTGTTGATCACCAGAGGAAGTCAGGACTGGAACTCAAGAAGGTCAGGAAGCAGGAGCTGATGCAGAGGCCATGGGGAGATGTTCCTTGCTGGCTTGCTTCTCCTGGCTTGCTCAGCCTGCTCTCTTATAGAACTCAAGACTTATAAGCCCAGAGATGGCACCACCCACAAGGGGCCCTATACCCCCTTGATCACTAATTGAGAAAATGCCCCACAGCTGGATCTCATGGAGGCACTTCCCCAACTGAAGCTCCCTTCTCTGTGATCACTGCAGCCTGTGTCAAGTTGACACACAAAACTAGCCAGTACACCCCACTCAGGAGCTGATAATCAGAACTAACTGCCACACTATCTATGGAGCTCTGTGTGGCCTTAGTTAAGCTTAATTATCTCCCCCAAGATTTGCACATCCTATTATAAACTTGGGGGTCAAGATTTCAACATCTGACCTGGAGAGGGGAAAGGAGGGCACAGGCATTCTGATAACAGATCTAAAGACAACAGTGCAGTGCACCGTATCTTGCTAGATGTAGTGCTACAGGCCTGTAATCCCAGCACTCAGGCACTGGAGGTAGTGAACATCATGAGTTCAAGGCTAGCCAGGACTGCATGGTGAGACCTAGACAAATAAGCAAATCTGAAATAAACCAATAGATCTCAAAGCATTCTGGGGTGTCTATTAACATATCAAAGTGGACTCTGGCCTCTAGTCTCTCCCAGCAAGTACCAGTTACAATGTCTGGCTTCTCTCAGCACTTACCTGTCACCCCCGTCCCTACCCTAAACTCTCCAGCCCGGAGCTTCCTTTCCCTTACCTCCAGCCTCTCTTTCCTATATCACTCAGTCATTGTGGATACCCGGTGTCTTGATTCTGCTCTTGACTCAGCTCCAAAACCTCTCTTTGTCTCTTTGCCCTCTCTACTCTTCCCTCTCTCCTCTGCTTCCCTCACTGTCCTGCTTCCCCTTCTCGTGGCCTGGTATGTTCTGGCCATGTTCAGTCTGGACTCTTCCAGATGTCTCCGGCTGTGCTCTCTCTCATATCTACAATAATATCCATCTCCTCACCCACACATAGGAGGGATTCTGTCCTCATTTTTATTCAAAGGCCAACTGAAGACTCCCAGAGAGAGGCACATTTCTGCCTGAAACTTGAATATGTTGCCTTGTGCAATAAAAGACAATGAATGTGCACTTAGGGATACAGAGACAGACAATCACTCTGGATTGCCCAGATGAGCCCACGTTAATAATGAGGATCCTTAGTGGATGGAGGAGGATCCAGGTGGCTGGAGAGAGGACAACAGAGTGAGAGGTTGAAGTGACACACAGGAGGGGTCACACAGCGAGCGAGAGAAGCCATGATCTCCAGAAGCCCGGTGAGGTAGGCAGGCGGACACAGCTCTGCCAACAGTCTCTACTATTGTAAGAGAATAAACCTGACCATTGTAAGCCACTGAGTGGGTAGTGGCTTGTCATGGCAGCCATGGGA
>JADRCD010213182.1:0-16607 GCA_019843815.1 Montemys delectorum
CCATCACCACCACCACCACCACCCCCACCACCACCACCACCACCACCACCACCACCACCACCACCACCACCACCACCACCACCACCACCACCACCACCACCACCACCACCACCACCACCACCACCACCACCACCACCACCACCACCATCACCACCACCACCACTACCACCATCACCATCACCATTACCACCACCATCACCATCACTATCACCACCACCACCACCACCACCACTACCACCACCACCATCACCATCACCACCATCATCAACATCAACATCACCATCACCATCACCATCACGATCACCACCATCATCCAGACAAAAAATTGAAACCAGAAAGCAACACAGCATGAAGGATCAGCAACACACATTACTTATTCCTTCTTTTTTTTCTCCTCTACTCAAGACTTTATATCTCCACCTTTAGATTAGAGAGCTTTGCACTTGAGAACCATGCTAAGTTTGGTCTGAAGGCAGATGCAATATTGGGATAGAGGACAATAAAGGGTTCATGACTTGTTCTGAAAGTGAATGAAGGCTCCTAGGAATTGGTGATGATGGGATAAGAATTCCCCATATGAACGTGGGATGCAGATTAAACATCCAGTGACAGGTGATAGGCAGGGATAGGTGAGGACTGCCCACTGTGAAGGAAAATCCAAGTCTCTAGCTGAATCTTTCAGCTGCTCTATCTTTCAGCTGCTGTAACCATGACTTGAGAAACCTTCCAATTCCATTCCTCCTCACTCAGATACTTTCCAGGCAAATGAAAACAGTAGTTTGTAGTAGTAGTAGCCATCTAGGAAAGGCTAAAACTAACAAGTAAAACTGAAAAATGACTTTTCTGGAAATGGCCCGTTGTTTTGCACAGCTGTGATAGGTAAACTCTGAATTGCAGGGCCTTTAGAGATCTCATCTCAGGATTGATTCTTGTTGTTGGTATCCCTTTCCTGTCATTATTACATAGTCCAATGATTTCTAGGCATTGACCTACCCTATTGGGCTTATTTTCTGTAGATCAACAAAGAAATACTCTTATGAAGTGATGATGTATAGATAAATTGATGATTTCATAATTCCTGAAAATGATTTTAGAGAATTCCTAAATTTATACAAGTAACTTCCAGCTCTCTGAAAACAGCTGCGAATAGGGCTCTGTAAAACTTCATGTGTCACAGGCTAATTGCACTAGGATAAGAAACAAGGCTTGGAACAGATTTACAATCAGGGAAAAAATTCCTTCTAGGATAAGCTGAGAGACCACTATCTGATAACTAAAGGTCATAAACTAGGAATGGACAATTTATTGTACCTGCAAGGACAAAAAATAAAATATTGACCGGTATTAATGAACTTATAGAGCTAATAACAGGTTATGAATGTTTAGTCAGATACTAGTCTTAATGAAATACATGTGAACATTTCTTCTGTGGCTCCATCAATTTCTGACTTAAATTAGTGTCTTAAAATTGCTATGAACTTTTGGAATGCAAAGATTCTTGGAAAACTATGTGATCACTTATCCTCAGAAAATATAAGAACCACGAATGATGACAATGAGACACAGGGCTTTTTTTTTTCCCCTTGGTTGCAACAATAAAAAGGAAGAGGCTTTTTCTTTCTCAGAGCAATAGAGGGTGGAGCTTCTTTTTCAACCAGAATGAATTGAGTTTTTTCTGCATTGGTGCTTACTCATTGGAACTAGCTTCTAGGAGCTTTTGCTCCATCAAACAAATGTATTTATGCATATGTAAGTATAGGTATGTGTTTGTAAATATGGGTGAACAAATGTGGAGTTGATGAGACAGCTGGTCAGGGCTAAACAGTGTGTGTGTGTGTGTGTGTGTGTGTGTGTGTGTGTGTGCATATTGCAAGCTGGAACAATCACTCTGGGAATCAGTTTTTTGGTTCCTCAGAAAATTGGACATAGTACTACCAGAGGACCCAGCTATACCACTCTTAGGCATATACCCAGAAGATGCTCCAACATGTAATAAGGACACATGCTCCACTATATTCATAGCAACCTTATTTATAATAGCCAGAAGCTGGAAACAACCCAGATGTCCCTCAACAGAGGAATGGATACAGAAAATGTGGTTCATCTACACAATGGAGTACTACTCAGCTATTAAAAACAATGAATTTATAAAATTCTTAAGGAAATAGGTGGATCTGGAGGATATCATCCTGAGTAAGGTAACCCAATCACAAAAGAGCTCACATGGTATGCACCCACTGATAAGTGGATATTAGCCCAGACACTCAGAATAACCAAGATACAATCCACAAACCACATGAAACTCACGAAGAAGGAAGACCAATGTGTGGATGCTTCGATCCTTCTTAGAAGGGGGAACAAAATACCCATGGAAGGAGTTACAGAGACAAAGTATGGAGCAGAGACTGAAGGAATGACAATCCAGAGACTGCCTCACCTGGGGATCCTTCCCATATACAATCACCAAACCCAGATACTATTAGAGCCTGATATAGCTGTCTCCTGAGAGGTTCTACCAGTGCCTGACATATACAGAAGTGGATGTTCACAGCCATCCATTGGACTGAGCACAGGATCCCCAATGAAGGAGCTACAGAAAGGACCCAAGGTGCTGAAGGGGGTTGCAGCTCCATAGAAGGAACAACAATATGAACTAACCAGTACCCCCAGAGCTCCCAGGGACTAAACCACCAACCAAAGAGTACACATGGTAGGGCTCATGGCTCCAACTGCATATGTAGCAGAGGATGGTTTAGTCGGTCATCAATAGGAGGAAAGGCCCTTGATCCTGTGAAGCCTCCATGCCCAGTGTAGGAGAATGCCAGGACCAGAAAGTGGAAGAGGTTGGGTTGGTGAGAAGGGGGTGGGGAGAAGGAATAGGGGGTTTTTCGGAGGGGAAACCAGGAAAGAGAAGAACATTTGAAATGTAAGTAAAGAAAATATCTAATAAAATAAAAATAAAAAATAAAAATATTTTAATTCTTTTCCTTTCTTTTCTCTCTGGTTCACAAAAAATTAATGAGTTCCAAGCCTCTTGCCTGGCCAGTGAGAAGACCTTAAGTGAGAGAGAAAAGAGACTAGCACTTATTTGCACAAAATAGTAAGAGAGAGTTAGAAAGGAAGAAACCAGTGCTTATTAAAGCATGAAATAGTAAGAGAAAGTTACAAAGAAGCCAGTCCTTATTAATGCACAAACTAGTAAGAGAAGGGAAGTCAGCGCTTATTAAAGCATAAATGCTAAGAGAAAGGCAACCAGTGCTCGTTAAAGCACAAGTAATAAGAGTACAAGGCTAGGGATCATTGATCTTTAGCCTTCATCCATCACTGTGTCCCACCCAGCACAGATTAATCCTAAAGGCTGGGGCAGGCCCTCAACACTAGTTCTTTTAAGATACAAAAAAGAAATACCTTATTCTAAAATAGCCCTACTCGAGAGTAAAAACGTTTAAAGTCAGAAAGCCTGATGGTTCACTGAGAGGCTGAAGAAATGATGCCAAATACTTAAGCTTTTCACCTCTTTGACTGTTAGACTTTTGTCTTTAAATATGATAGTTAATATTGATTGTCAACTTAACAGGATCTAGAATCATCTAGATCAGGCTATGTCTGTGAAAGATTATCCAGATTAGGTTAGTTGGTGAGAAGACCCTCCCTAACTCATGGACGGAACAAAACAAAAACAGTGAGCGGAATACTCTCTCCCCTCTCATCTATTAATATATATAGAGAGAATCGGCTATCTGTCTATCTATCTATCTGTCTGTCTATCTATCTATCTATCTCTGTCTCTCCGTCTCCCAGAAAAAAATAATAACTGTGACCTTAGCCTCGTGTTCCTGCTGCCATTGACTTCAATACCATGATAGAGCCCTAGAACTGAGAACCAAAGCACACCTTTCCTCCTTCAAGTTGCTTTAACTAGATATTCTGTCTCAGCAACAGCACATGTAACCAATACCCCATATGAAAAGCCATATGAAAAAAATCTTATTTAGCTCAGGCTACAGAGACTTAAGCTCTGTGGTCTGGTTTTCTTTTCTGGACCTCATATGTACTATGGAAATAGTGACAAGCTACCTCCCAGCCTGAAGATTCAAAGTTTAAGATCAGGTATTAGGACTCAACACTAGGTAGTTATTTTAGTTTCACTTCCGTCTCTGTGCTCAAATACTCTGACCAAAAGCAAGTCACTGGAGCAGGAGTTCATCTTAGCTGAGAATTCTAGGTCAGGCCTTTACTACAGGGAAGACAAGGTACCACAACTTCTGTAAGTCTATGTATGGCCTCCCTTCATGCTCTCACAACTATACTGCAGTGAAGAGAGCTGCATAGGAACATACACACACACACACACACACACACACACACACACACACACACACACATTGTGAATGTGTGCCCAAGCAATGGAGCCACAGGAAAATGCAGAATTTCCTCTGTTTATAAACAAGTGCTTCTTGACAAGCAATGGAAATAATCGGGGTTTCTGAACCCCCAGATATCCACAGAGCTGGATTAGGAAAACACTACTCTAACTAGGGACAGAGAAGTCTTTGCTCATAATATGGAGACCCGACTCTGGTTCTTGACCTATTCAACGTGGAGCTAATTGTATTCAAGAATAAAGCAACTAATCAGCACAGTGGCTATCAGCTACAGGAAAATTTTATGTTTATAGCTTATTCATTATCTTGTTTCACTTCCCAACAATCATACTCAATAGGTATTATAGAAGTCATGCCATTTTCAGAGAGGAAAACTGTTGGCTGAATGTCATTTCTGTTTATTACACTAACAATACAGCCAGAAGCACTAGAACATATAGCTGAGAGATGAATAATTACCCCTATTCTAACTTTGGCACCTGTATAGTCAGACCCCAGAGTTCAGGTGAAGGTCATGACATAATCCCATTCACTGCCAGCTGAACCGTGTACAAAGAAAAGAAAGAGAAAAATGAAAATGAAGAACACAGCACGTTTTGTTCAAGATGCTTTAATGTCATCTGCCTGAAAATTTCCATAGCAATACAAATCTACAAAGGCTCCCTTGAAAAAGCTCAATGCGGCACTCCCTAACAGCCACTGGGGTTATGCAAACACATCCTGTACTATTGTAGCATTCTATGTCACTTTTAGACTGTTACGCTCTTTGTATATTTTTAAATGAAATTTCAGAGTAGAATCATAAAAATGGTAATAACGCTTACTTTGTGTAACACTTTTAACACAGTGCACTGTCATCATGTTGCTGGGGAGGTAATTATAAAACAATGTAATATGTGCTAATTTATACTACACCCTGAGACAGTGAGGTAGAATAATAGGACTCAAATCTCAAGCTGCCTGAGAGATAAATAATATGAATACTGTCATAACATTCCTGTCTCTCTCAAGGTATGTGTTCACAGCATAATGTCCGCAATCTAAACTGGAAGTCCTAGAAGAGGTATCCATTCTCTCTAGGACAGGCCCTGAATCCCATCACCAATCATAATCACTAACAAAGGATGTTCTAAGGGATATACCACACACTGTTGACACTGATACCACAAGGATAGACCATTTAACTCTGCCAGGGGCTCAGGAGCAACACACATTGATGTAGTATCCATGGGCTTACTGCTTTCCCTTCACTCTCCATGAGAGCGGGACAAATGCCCCTCTCTCTCATTGTTTGGCAAGCCTAATTTGGTGACTTCCAAACCCGGGTCTCTAGATAATCAGCCCAGCCTCTGTTCTCTTCATTATCATCTTCCAAACTACCGAAGGCCACCGAAAAGCCTGTTTGCTCCTTGGGCGTTTCAGACACTCTGCTCCTAAAAGCCAAGCTGTGAGAGAAAAAGCTGCACACAGTAAGGTTAAGTTACCTAGCATTGTGCTATTTGATTCTGTACCTTAAATTACGTTTTGAAATGGAGTTTCAACTAACTGGCCTCCAATTAGCTATGTAACTGAGGATGACCTTGAATTTCTGATCACCGCCCCCATTACAAGGGTTTGCCATCATGCTTTGTTTATGGTGTTGGGGATCAAATCTAGGGCTTTGAACAAGCCAGGCAGGCACTGTCCCAACAAAGTTCCACCTTTGGCCTTTAAATACTATTAAATGGAGATTTTTTTTAAATGGGTAAAATATTTCTCTTGTAAGAGAGCAAGAGAACAAAGATACTGAACAAGAAAGAGTGGTGTTGCTTAGGGAAGAGTTACCCAGTTCGTTGCTGAGATCTTGATACACATAAAGTGAACAGTAGTAACAAAGAAAGGGGAAATGTGTCAGATAGCATCACAGAGTGTCTGAATGCAAAAATCAGATCTGGCTTTTGTTAGGCAGGCAGTGGGAAGACATAGATATTTAAACCACGAGTGTGGTGGATTTAAACTGAAACAAAGATGATTCTAAGGGCCTCGAGAGGGTGGTTTGGCAAGAACAAATGAAAAGTGCTTGTTTTTATGCAGACCTTGATAGGGAAATTGAAAAAATGAGTAGTCTCCTGCATCTTTGATTACTATGATTAACTGATGAGAGACCAGTGAGTTCTCTGCAGTCAGTTGCAGAAAAGGGATGAAAATATGTTATTTCCCTGGAACTACCTTGGTACTTTTCTAAATTAATCTGTACTTTTTGAGAGGAAAAAAAAAAAAAAAAACCTGCCACACTGAGTCCATCTCAAGGGTATCACAGAATAGTGTGTACAAAAACCCATTCACCTGAGTGGAGCCCCTAGGAAATCTGGATGAAGCCCCAATGAGTCTGTCCTAATTCCACTACCTATAGCAAGGCTCCCTTTGATGTTGAGTGCCAGAAAAACAAATGATCGCCATTGTAAGGAAGTCAACTGTAATTTTCAAGGTCCCTAGAGGCAATACAGATGAAGTATTGAGCTGCAAGAGTTCAAGTTGCTGTGAGGAGGAAAATGGGACATTCTGACGAAAGCATGGACATGGCCTCGTGTTTGGCCAGGTGTGGGCTCTAATGAGAAGTAGCTTGGGCTTAGATTGGAACCCCCCCCCCAGTTTCTGCCTATGTGACCTTGAGTAAATTACGGAACCTTTCTGAAGGTGACAATAGAATCTAGGCTATAAGATGATTTGAAAAATAAGTGAAGCAATATGATCAGCTACCACAGTGGCTAAAGGATATAAATTGTATTTTATTTTCTTTGCTTTTTATTTTTCTTTTGCAAAGATCACTCAGACTGCTAGATCCTAGGTATGGGGTAGACTGAACAGGGACAGCGATGTAGAAAACAGAACAGAAGATATTTCATTGTTCATAAAAGAGAACACAGAAGATTGAAATGGGAAAAGGAGATGAATTTGCAACACATTTTCCAGACATACTTTGGTTGATGGCACAAAGAGTAACTGCCACCTTTCCAGGGCTAAAGCTGGATGGAGAATTGCATCACACACTAAGTTCCTGGCATTCTTTGTTTATATTATATTACATTACATTATACTATATATCATATATATAATGTATACATAATTTACAATAACACAACTTTGTTTTGTTTTTGACATGTGCAATGGTTTTTGGAGCAAAATCACATAACTTTGATTTAATATAAGCATATCAACTTTAATAGTCTCCTTACATTAGAAATACTCCATCTAACTAAACATAAAGGCCCACACACATGCCCAGTAAACATAAAATACAAAGCTCACACCAGCCTTTGAAGTGTCCTTTTTGGCTTAGTGACAGCATCTTAGGCTGACATCATCTGATAAATCAGAAAGTTCTCACATATAATCTCTGGGACTGGCAAGAAGCCAGCTCACTAGAGCTCTGAACATCCGAATTTAGAAGAACTTAAGATTGCACCCTCCAAGAAGAGATAAGTCCTTGAGTTCAGCTTTTAAAGTGCAATTGATGGCTATTTGTGTTTCTAAAAACAGCAAAATGTTTTCTACAGTTACTTTGAACTGGATGCCAGTTGGGGAAATATAGTTGTTGAAAGCACAAGGTCCCTTCCCCAGTGGCAGCGATGCAGGCCCAAGAACAGACTGTGTGCCCAAAGACTGAAAGAAACTGATGTAACTGATCCAAAGAAGAGTAGAGAAAAACATTGATGATTTCACACAGCACAAGAAAGAGGCAGCAAACGATAAAAAACATGGGCTACATTTATTCCACAAAAGCAGCCAAGAGTGACAAAAACACACAGAAGGAAGTATGTTTACAGTGGAAAGTGAAGCTTAAGACACATCTTAATTACATATGGCTTCAGAGGGTAATTGGGCATTTGGACCAAAATGCAGTTTACAGAAAAGATAAGGACCACAGAGATTAATTTCAGAACACTTTTTAATTAGGGAAAGGGTACAAAGAAATGAGGCAAGATCTGAAACCTGGAGAGATGTTTTTGTTGTTTGGATTGAAGAGGACCATGCAGAGGTACAAAAGAAAGGAAGATGTGAGAAGTGGGAAGACAATATGCTACCACAGGTGCACAGAGAAGGGCAATCCCGGGGCGAGGGGGGGTGGGGGGGTGGAGGGGTATGTGATGAACAAAGGTGAGCTGCTACTGAGAGAGACTGTGGTTATGACAAGACCTGTCCCCTGTAAGTCAGACTCCAGAGGAAAGGCTGCCAATGACCTGGTGACCGATTAGAGTAGATACAACCAGAGCATTGGAAGCCCCTGCACAACTCATTGTCCGCTAATTGCATGAGAAGGTATATGGATGGAGTAGGGCTAGTGAGGGGACATGGACCAAGAAGGAATCCTATGTGGGATGAAAAACAATGAGAGAATCTTGACAGAAACAACTCCAGAGGGATGGTGAAACAGATAACAGGAGACAAACAAAGGTCACTGAAAAATCTTTGGAGAACAGAATGATAAGTACAGGTAAGGGCTTCCCTCTAGTGATAATAAAAATCAGTTGCTACAACAGGAAAGGGGAGCTGTTGGGAACTGAGATGGGTGTTTGGGGGGTGGGTAAGGTGAGGAGAGAGTTCTCTTCTGAAGACTCATTTTGCTCAGGGACAAAGCAAGATCATAAGACTGGAGGTGAGAACCAGACCAAGAGTTTGCTGCGGGTGAGGATGAACCAAGGTTACCAGTGAATGCTCACATACATGATTGGAGTTCCTATGTCGGTCTCTATGTGATCATTGATAGAACTGCCCTTCAGCCTACCTGACAGCCTGGCTTTCTCTGATAGGATCATTTACTCAGGGACAAATGTAAACAGGGTAGATAATTGAGTTTATGAAAGATTGGAAGGTTCAAACATGGAGAAAAAGAGGCAGGATAATGATAATGTTTTCCCAAAAGTTACGACAGGCTACATGATTTACAAGTACCAAAACCAGAGAAAAGTAAAGAGAAAACATAAAACCAGAAAAAGAAAAGATGGAATCAATGAATTATACAACAATAAAGTGCAGCCCCTTAGGACGAACAATATGAACTAACTAGTACCCTCAGAGCTCCCAGAGACCCAACCACCAATCAAGGACTATACATGGTGGGACTGAATGCTCTGGGAGCATGTGTATAGTAGAGGATTGCAAATTGATCATCAATAGGAGGAAAGGACCTCGGCTTTGTGAAGGTTTTGTGCCCCAGTGTAGGGGAATGCCAGGGCCAATAAGTGGGAGAGGGTGGGGTGACAGGCATGGGGAGGGGGGAGGCAACAGGGGTTTGTTCTTGTTGTTTTTGTTTGTTTTTGGAGGGGAAACTGGGAAAGAAGAAATTTACATGTAAATAAAAAAATCTAATAAAAAAAAGTGTTTTTCCCATGAGATTGTTGATCTAGGAAAAAGAAATAATAAAATTTTGAGCCTAAATAATACTATAGGGTTTCAAACAATATTTTCATTTGTGACAATGAACAGAATGGCCATTACCAGATAAATCATTGCAATATGAATCTGTCAACCATGAGAAAAGGTGTTTGGATAGCTCTGGGCAATGGGAGATCACAAACTGGACAGATTGAAATATTGGCATCCTGAATGAGTTCAATGCAGCAGGTATAGTAGAAATGGGGATAATAACAGCAACTTGCTTGAAGAGACAGAGAGTGAAACTAAGCTATGTGCTGGGTGAAAACAAAAGATAGTGGTCCAGAATGTAGGAAGGAGGCTGCAAACTCAAAGAATGGGTCTCAACAGTGACAGAGTTTTCAATGGAGAGTAACAATGCTCCTAAACTGAAAATGAAAATCAGCTGGACAATGATGGTACAAGCCTTTATTCCCAGCACTTGGGAGGTAAAGCCAGGCAGATTTCTGAGTTCGAGGCCAGCCTGGTCTACAGAGAGAGTTCCAGGACAGCCAGGGCTACACAGAGAAACCCTGTCTCAAAAAAAAAAACAAAAAACAAAAAACAAAACAAAACAAAACAAAAAATGAAAATCAAGGAGATGTCTAATTCTCTGGGATTTGAAATCCACTGTGGAGTGGAGTGGGGCACACAGCTTTTACCTGGACAAGGCTGAAGACAAAGCAGGTTCTGCATAGAACATCGAGCTCTCTCAAGCCTAGACTATGTTAAGGGCCCATACTGTAAAAGGCAGCTTTATATACTGATTAAGAACATACACTCTGGTCTTCTGCCAAATTGCTGTGATTTAGTTACTAAGTGTATGGAGTGTATTCATTTCTGCAATAATAACAATCACAAGAGCACCAAACTCTCTGGGGAAAGTCAACAAAGAAAAAAAGATACATAGAAAAATGGCTAGGTGATTCACATGGCAGAAAAAGGATTAAATTTCTTCACACATAAAATGTTTAACAGATTCTTGGCCTTTTGTTTAAGATTAAGTGGGAAGGGTTCATGCAAATCAACAGGGGAATAGTGACAAAATTAAATAGAAATATGAGAATAAATGGAAAATACATTTCCTGGGAAATGAAACTGAATTGGCTTTTAGACACTATTTTACCTCCACATGTGCTTGTACATTGTACTTGCACACATATAACCAGACTGGCACAGACTGACTAATGTATAAGTACTTCGTTGTTAATGGCACAAGAAAAGGTGTAACAGTTCTGTGGTATTATTATACAGTGGTAATGCATTATTGTATAGTTATACCATTGTTGTAGAATAATTTTTTGTAAGGATTTTTTCTATAGAAAATTATGTGTATGAGCCATGTTCACAAATATCTAAGTACAAGAACATTCAATGGAACATTCTTATAAAATCAAATCCAGAAAAGCACCCTGAGACTCACACAGCAATGTTAGTGTGGGTTAAAGAATAGCCAAGTCACCGAGAGGAAGGCAAGCTTAGATCTCTAACAGGAAAAGAGTTTTTCACACATGCTCCCACAGATGCACATTCCAACACACAAAGAACATAAGAGCTTAGCAATACCCTCTACTTCTAGTCATGTGTGTATATAAATAATTTAATAACTAATTACGTGAAGGGATTCAAGGTCAGTCTCAAGAAACAGGAGAAGGGCTAAGACCCACCACCAGGGTTGAAGATAGAAGGGCAGATGCCATTCCAGCCAGGAATTCCACAGAAAAACTGAATTTGTAGAGTGTGTTATACATTTGTACAATGTGCTAAAAAATTTTTCTTACTATAAAGCCATTGACCTTTTTTCTTCTTTTGTTTAAATTTCATATCGGAACTTGCTAAGTTGCTCCAAATGGCCTCTGATTCACAATCATCCTATCTCGGTTTTCTGAGTAACTGGGTTACAGAATGTTTCACCATTCCCAGGTGTTAACCAAACTCTTAGAAAACACTTCCTACTTGCTGCTATAATTATAAAAAATGTTTTCTACTACTGCCCTCATGATAACCAGGGCCTTGTTAGATTATAGTAATGACTTAAAGAAACTATGTCCAGAGTCAGTCATTGTCCCCCCTCTATTCACCCTCCAAAGGTGCCCCAAGCACACTATTGCCAAACTCTATTGTTTTCCATTCTACATCCATAGCAATTGTTAACTGTTCCCTCAAAATTTTCTTTTTTTTTTTAGATAATTTCTTTATTTACATGTAAATTTTCCCTTTCCCAGGTTCCCCTCCAAAAAACAAACAAACAAACAAAAACAACAAGAACAAACTTCTTTTGCCTCCCCCCTCCCCATGCCTGCCACCCCACCCTCTCCCACTTATTGGCCCTGGCATTCCCCTAAACTGGGGCACAGAACCTTCACAAGGCCGAGGTCCTTCCCTCCTACTGATGATCAAATTTGCAGTCCTCTACTATACACATGCTGCCAGAACATTCAGTCCCACCCTGTATAGTCCTTGATTGGTGGTTGGGTCCCTGGGAGCTCTGAGGGTACTAGTTAGTAATTGTTGTTCATCCTAAGGGGCTGCAAACCCTTCAGCTCCATAGATCCTTTCTCTAACTCCTTCATTGGGGACAGTGTACTCAGTTCAATGAATGGCTGTGAGCCTCTACATCTGTATTAGTCAGGTATTGTAAGAGCCTCTCAGGAGATAGCTATATGCTTGTCCTTCCTTCAGTCTCTGCTCCATAGTTAATCTCTGCCACTCCTTCTGTGTGTGTTTGGTTCCCCTTTTTAAGAAGGAATGAAATGTCCACATTTTGGTCTTTCTTCTTCTTAAGTTTCTTGTGGTTTGTGGGTCGTTCTTCCTATATTCCAAACTTCTGGGTTAATAACCACTTATCAGAGAATGCATACCATGTGTGTTCTTTTGTGATTGGGTTACCTCACTCAGGATGATACTCTCCAGATCCATCCATTTCCCTAAGAATTTCATAAATTCATTGTTTTTAATAGCTGAGTAGTACTCCATTGTGTAGATGTACCAGACTTTCTGTATCCATTCCTCTGTTGAGGGACATCTGGGTTGTTTCCAGTTTCTGGCTATTATAAATAAGGCTGCTATGAACATGGTGGAGCATGTGTCCTTATTACATGATGGAGCATCTTGTGGGTATATGCCCAGGAGTGGTATGGCTGGGTCCTCTGGTAGAACTATGTCCAATTTCCGGAGGAACCGCCACACTGATTTCCAGAGTGGTTGTACCAGCTTGCAATCCCACCAGCAATGAAGGAGTGTTCCTATTTCTCCGCAACCTCTCCAGCATCTGCTGTCACCTGAGTCTTTTATCCTAGCCAATCTCACTGGTGTGAGGTGGAATCTCAGAGTTGTTTTGATTTGCATTTCCCTGATGACTAAGGATGTTGAACATTTCTTTAGGTGCTTCTCAGCCATCTGGTATTCATCACTTGAGAATTCTTTGTTTAGCTCTGTACCCCATTTTTTAATAGGTTATTTGGTTCTCTGGAGTCTAATTTCTTGAGTTCTTTGTATACATTGGATATTAGCCCTCTATCAGATATAGGGTTGGTAAAGATCTTTTCCCAATTTGTTGGTTGCCGTTTTGTCCTATTGACAGTGTCTTTTGCCTTACAGAAGCTTTGCAACTTTATGAGGTCCCATTTGTCAATTCTTGATCTTAGAGCAGAAGCTATTGGGGTTCTCTTCAGGAAATTTTCCCCTGTGCCTATTTGCTCAAGGTTCTTCCCCACTTTACTTTCTATTAGTTTCAATGTATCTGGTTTGATATGGAGGTCCCTGATCCACTTGGACTTGACCTTTGTACAAGGCGAAAGGAATGGGTCGATTTGCATTTTTCTACATGTTGACCTCCAGTTGAGCCAGCACCATCTTTTGAAAATGCTGTCTTTTGTCCACTGTATGGTTTTAGCTCCTTTGTCAAAGGTCAAGTGACTACTGCCCTCATGATAACCAGGGCCTTGTTAGATTATAGTAATGACTTAAAGAAACTATGTCCAGAGTCAGTCATTGTCCCCCCTCTATTCACCCTCCAAAGGTGCCCCAAGCACACTATTGCCAAACTCTATTGTTTTCCATTCTACATCCATAGCAATTGTTAACTGTTCCCTCAAAATTTTCTTACCTGTTTTCAACATCTTCCCCGATACTCTAATCACCTTCCAGAATAACCAAATACATGAAGGCATGGATTGCTTCAAGTACTGTTGAGGTCACGCCCCGTTCTCTTGTCACAGAGTACTATGTTTATTCTGCAACATTCTAAATTACTCATTCATTATATTTTATTTCATTTTAAATTAATAATTTATAAATCTGGGGAGATGGCTCAATAGTGAGAGGGCTTGATGAGCAAGCACGAGGATCTGAGTTTATACCTCAAGAAAAAACCCAGGCATAGCTGGATTCTTGTAACTCCAGCACTAGGGATTCAAGGTAGGGGGTAAATCATGAGAGATAGTGAGCCAGGCAATGTAGATGAAAAGGCAAGCTTAAGATTCAGTGAAAGACTCTGCATTAAAACCATAAGGTAGACAGTTATAGAAGACATCAACTATCCAGTGGGCTGTCCTAGCCTCTGTATAAGTAAGCAGGGGTGTGTGTGTGTATTTGTGTGTGTGTATATGTGTGTCCTACATATGAGTGAGCAGAGAGGTGTGTGTGTGTATGTGTGTGTGTGTGTCCTATGAGTGAGTAAGCAGAGGGGTGTGTGTGTGTGTGTGTGTGTGTGTGTGTGTGTACGTGCTAGTAGCTATTTATAAAACCAATTATAAGTCATTTCTTAGTCCCCTGAAATCTCCGTCATTCTTCCAGGCTCTATTGTACCAGATGTCAAAAAGCATAGTCTGACTAATTTCAGGTTTAGGGGTTTCATCACTAATGTTTTCTGCTCCTGTTTTCAGCAACACTCCACGAAGAGTTGAAAGAAATATTTTCTGTAATGTAGACCATTAAGACACAGTTATAAACTTGTCTTTATGAAATGCTTAATATCTAAGTTATTTATCTTTTGTTTTATTTGTTGTTATCTGAAAATGTTCTGTTAAAGTCTTCAGCTGGAATTATGTTTCCACTGATCTTCTTGCTTGTGTAAACCTTTACTTTGGTTTTATACTTTAGTGGTAAACCTGGATTTGTGTCTTTGATGTCTTTGTTATAGATTTTACATTTCACCAACCTCAAGTGACTATTCTCATTTCTTTTAATGCATTTTGCCTATGATTTTGTTTTTAATAGACATCAGTGGTGCATCCTCAGCAGTGTCTCTGTTCAGCTTTGCTTACTATATCCTTAATTACTGCTGGCATGGCTTGTTTATTTGTTTTACATCTTGATGTGCTTGAATATTTTATTAGAAATGCAGAGTTGGATCTTACAAAAGGAAGCTAAATGATTAAAGTTTAATTTATAGCAGATAATCAATCACTATTATCTCATATTTGCCTTCCCATGTTTTTAAACTACCTTGCTGATTTTTTTTCTTTAGGGAGAAAGGGTTTATTTCAGTTTACACTTCCAGGTCACAGTCCATCATTGAGTGAATTCAGGGCAGGAACTAAAGCAGAAACCATGGAGAAATGTTGGTTACTGGCTTGCTTTCTGGCCCACTCAGCTAGCCTTCTTTTTATTTATTTTTTATTTATTTTATTAGATATTTTCTTTATTTACATGTCATATGATATCTCCTTTCCCAGTTTCTCCTCCGGAAAAAAAAAAAAAAAAAAACCCTGTTCCCTCCCCTCGCCCCCTGCTCACTAACTCACCCTCTCCTACTTCCTACCTCTGCCATTCCCCTACACTGGAGCATAGAACTTTCACAAGGCCAAGGGTCTCTCCTCCCATTGATGACTAACAAGGCCATCCTCTGCTATACATATGCTGCTGGAGCCATGAGTCCCACCATGTGTATTCTTTGGTTGGTGGTTTAGTCCCTGGGATCTCTGGGGGTGCTAGTTAGTTCATATTGTTGTTCCTCCTAAGGGATTGCAAACCCTTCAGCTCCTTGGGTCCTTTCTCTAGCTCCTTCACTGGGGACCCTGTACTCAATCCAATGGATGGCTGTGAGCCTCTACTTCTGTATTAGAAGGCTAATATCCAATATATACAAAGAACTCAAGAAGTTAGACTCCAGAGAACCAAATAACCCTATTAAAAATGGGGTACAGAGCTAAAAAAAGAATTCTCAACCAAGGAATACCAAATGGCTGAGAAGCACCTAAAGAAATGTTCAACATCCTTAGTCATCAGTCATCAGGGAAATGCAAATCAAAACAACCCTGAGTTTCCACCTCACATCAGTCAAAATGGCTAGGATAAAAAACTCAGGTGACCTTGCCGAATTTTCATCAGCTAATTTTTAAGAAGACTGTGGGCCAAGCATGACACTATATGCCTGTGATCTGAGCACTCAGAAAAGCTAAGGAAGAAGAATCAGGAGTTCAAGAACAATCTGAGGTATATAGGTAGCTTGAAGCTAGTCGAGATTATATTAGAACCTGTACAAAAACACATAAAAAATACAGCAGTGATTGGTTTTTTCTGTTATGATGAGTTGAAAGGCTAAGCTTCAATTCTATCAGTACTTACCTATAGGGTGTTCAAAACCAGAATCCACCTATCTACCTTCCCTACATGCACACATCATATAATGTAAGTGTGTGTGTGTGTGTGTGTGTGTGTGTGTGTGTGTGTGTGCGTGTATGTAACAATAGACAGATACATGACAGATAGATACATGGCAAATATACAGAAGATGGATGATGGATAGATAGATGGTAAAGATAGGCAGACAGGTAGGTAGATAGATAGATAGATAGATAGATAGATAGATAGATAGATAGATAG
>JADRCD010213182.1:25374-72874 GCA_019843815.1 Montemys delectorum
TATTTGGTTTTTTGAGACAGGGTTTCTCTGAGTAGCCCTGGCTGTCCTGGAACTCACTCTGTAGACCAGGCTGGCCTCAAATTCAGAAACCCACCTGCCTCTGCCTCCCAAGTGCTGGGATTAAAGGCGTGCACTGCCACCCCCCCCCCCGGCTCTTCTTAATAGTCTTAATCAGTGATTTCCAAGGTAAAATACCAAACATGTCAGGAAAGATCCTTAGAAATACCAGAATAATTTATTCACACCAAAAAACCCCCCTGAATTTAAAAATAAACACGTCTGCCACATGTCATGTGAACTAGTAGGTTTAACTGAATAGCATGAGATCATCCTCATGGCCCCCCCTTGCAGAACAACATAATCAACCTGGAAGCCAGTGAGGATTGCCATAAGACTCCTTGCAGTGTGTCAATAGGGGTGGATACTGATCCTTGGAGCTCTCGCGGTGATGGAAGGTAAGTGTGTAACAGTGTTCAGTGCAGACTGCCACTCTACAGACCCAGGGAAGAAACACACCTGTTTCCAAATTCTAAGCACTTCTGTTCACGCCAAGTGAAGACATCCAGTCACCGTTTTCAACTCTGGATCCTTAGAGCTAAGTGATGCATCTCCACAAGTAATTGTTCTGAATGAAGGCAGTACCTGCCTGTATTCTGTGGGATCCATTCAGTCCTCTGAACTCTGAAAGAATGTGTGTGTGTACATTTAGACACAATATAGTCCTCATCCCATGGCCTTATTTCAAGGAGACTAGTCCCCAAGGCTCAATTTCATTTACCTAATAATCATTAAGTACTGTAAGAGGTCCTAAGGATCCGCCTTGAGAGAAACTTAGTGTATTTAAAGGGCAGACACACTCAGTGAATAGAACAAGAAATGCTTATTCCCATCACTTGTTGCCACATGGCTCAACATGTGGAGGCACATGGACTCCAAAATCTGTTGGTCAGCCCCACATTCTCCGGATGCCTAACAGTCAGGTACTGCCTTCCCCAACTCAATCCAAGGCTGATCTCGATTTTACAATCCTCCTGCCTCAGCCTCAAAAGTGAGGAGGTGATAGGTATACTCCACTGGAACGAGCTCCTACTTCTCCTTCATCCTTCATCATTGAGTAACTGTCTACACTCTACACATCTCCACTAACTGTTCCTAACCTATTTCTTACAGGTGTATTGATGGGTCTGTCTGCACGTGTGTTTGTGTCATTGTTTAGTTATGAAAAACGTCAGCGTTAAAGAGCAAAGGAACAACAATGAGAACTGACCCTGTAAGAGGATTCACATTCCATTTATAGACGGATTCTAGTTCAGTTAGTGGGTTTTGATCTTTGCAAGATTATCCGCTCATTCTAACGAAAAGAGAAAACATAGGCTCATCTTAGAAAATATTACCTAAAATCAGATTCTCCTCATTAACTTGTGGAGTCTGGGCAAATTAGCAAAGTCCCAATGTTTATACCTAAAATGGAGGGATTATTTCATAAGGACTAAACTAGGTGACCTGTTTAAAAGTGTAAAACAGTAGATGCATGGAAGGAAACGCCTTCAGAAGTGGCAATCAGTACCTAAGTTCTCTAAGGAGGCCTTTCTATCTTTCCTGAACAAAAGTCTGCACTCTTCCAGGTTAAGGGTTCAGAACTGACCCAAAGTCTTCCAGATAGCAGAATACACACTCCCTCCTTGAAGTCTTAATAATAAAAAAAAAAGTGGCAAAACTTTCACAGAAAACAGCAACAGCTACTCTGGGCTGGAGAGATGGTTCAGTGGTTAAGAGCACTGACTACTCCCCCAGAGATCCTGAGTTCAATTATCAGCAACAACATGGTAGCTCACAACCATATGTAATGGGATCCAATGACATCTTCTGGTGTGTATCTGAACGGAGTGACAGTGAACTCACACACATAAAATAAATAGATAAATCTTTATGAATAACAAATAAATAAATATCAAACTATCACTCAATACAACCTAAACAAAGCAATCATTCTGATAAAGAACGTAGAGTGGATGGAGCAGCTCTAATCAGTAAAGTATTCACCACATACATGTGAAAGAACTGAGTTTGATTCCCAACACCCATGTAAGAGCCAAGTGCCCCAGTGAAATCTACTCTCCTGGACCAGAAGAGGTTGAGACGGGTGAACTTCTAAAGCTTGCTGGGTAGCTAATGAAGCGAGAGTTTTACGTTTAGAGATGAGCTCAAAAACTAGGGTGAAGAATTAAGGAGGACAATGAGCACAATCTCTGCCCCCTCTCCAAACACACACACACAGAGGATGGGGCAGAGAAGACATAAATTGAAATGTATAAAAGTTGTTCTTTTTTATGGCATATACCTAGTGAATGATCTCCAAAGCCTTCTGATTTGCACTCCAGGCAGCTTCTGACTCGTATTAATGGCATCTTTCTTCGGGGGGAGGGGTAAAACCTGCCTGTTTGCAAAACTCCTTCATCACATTTCCCCTTTGTCCAAAACACAACAGGAGCCAGTCGTCTGAGCATAGTGAACTGTCTTCAGCCCAGTACCTGGGAAGTCTCAGCAGAACCAGTCTTACTCAATTAGAGACAGATCCTTTCATCTCAGACTTACTTAGAATATTACTTTAAAATGCAGGACTTGACATACCTGAGAAGTGACAGGGCAGCTAAGACAGGATCCTTTCTACCTCGTCTACCTAGGAGGGACAGAAGATCCACAGCCCTCTCTGGCCCCTCCCACAAGCAGAGAGCTTGTGTCCAGGGAGTACTCTGACCCAGGGACTCAGGTGAGATCTCCAGTGACTTTCAAAGGCAGGACCAGCCAAGAGGCACAGACCTCAGAAGTGGCAGGGCAGCTGGGACAGAATCCTTTCTACATCCATCTATACCTAAGAGGGACAGCTGATCCACAGCACTCATTGCACCTTTCCTACCAGCAGAGAGCTTATCTCCAGGGTGTGTTCTGACCCAAGGGCTCAGGAGGGATCCACTCCTCCTCCAGCTGATCCACAGCCCTCTGCTCACTGGTCTTACCAGAGGAGAGCTGATCTTCCAGAAGTGCTGACACAGACATACAGACCCACAGGAGGAACAAGCTCTAGCCAGAGACAGCAAGAACATCTAACATCAAAGATCAGCAGATGTCGAAAGGAAAATGCAGGAATCTTACCAACAGAAACCAAGACTACTTGGCATCATCAAAACCAAGTACTTCTAATACAGTGAATCCTGGATACCTGAAAACACCAGAAAAGTAAGATTTGGATCTAAAATCATGATGGTCATAGAGGAATTTAAGAAGGACATGAATAACTCTCTTAAAGAAATACAGGAGAACACAGGTACAAGGCCTTAAAGAGGAAACACAAAAATCCCTTAAAGAATTACAGGAGAACACAAGTAAACAAGTAGAAGTCCTTGTTTAAAGAGGAAATAAAAGAATCCCTTAAAGAATTGCAGGAAAGCATGAAGAAACAGGTGAAGGAATTGAACAAAACCATCCAGGACCTAAAAATAGAAGATTTAATGAATCACAAAAAGAGACAACTCTGGAGATAGAAATCCTAGGAAACAAGCCAGGAACCATAGATGCAAGCATCACCAACAGAATATAAAAGGTAGAAGACAGAATCTCAGGTGTAGAAGATACCATAGAAAACATTGACACAATAGCCAAAGAAAATGCAAAATGCAAAAAGTTCCAAACACAAAACATCCAGGAAATCCAGGATACAATGAGAAGACCAAACATAAGGATAATCGTTATAGATGAGAGTGAAGACTTCCAACTTAAAGGGCCAGTAAATACCTTCAACAAAATTATAGAAGAAAACTTCCTGAACTTAAATAATGAAATGTCCATGAACATACAAATAGCCTAGAGAACTTCAAATAGACTGGACCAGAAAAGAAAATCCTCCTGCCATCAAATGTACAACACAAAGAAAGAATATTAAAAGCAGTGAGGGGAAAAGGGTCAAGTAACATATAAAGGCTGATATATCAGAATTATACCAGACTTCTCTCAAGAGACTATGAAAGCCAGAGGATCCTGGGCTGATGTCATACAGACCCTAAGAGAACACAAATGTCAGGCCAGGCTACTAATCCAACAAAACTACCCATCACCATAGATGGAGAAAACAAAGTACTTCATGACAAAACCAAATCTACACAGTATCTTTCCACAAATCCAGCCCTTCAAAGGATAATAAATAGAAAACTCAAAAACAATGAGGGAAACAACCTCCTAGAAAAAGCAAGAAAGTAATCTTCCAACAAAACTTAAAGAAGTTATCCAAATGAACAGAATTCCAACTCTAACAACGAAAATAACAGGAAGCAATAATTACTTTTCCTTAATATCTGTTAATGTCAATGGACTCAATTCCCTAATAAAAAGACATATACTATCAGACTGGGTACTTAAATGGAACCCAACATTTTGTTGCATACAGGAAACTCACCTCAGTGGCAAAGACAGACACTACCTCAGAATAAAAGGCTGGAAAACAATTTTCCAAGCAAATGATTCCATGAATAAAGCTGGAGTAGCCATTCTAATTTCTAATAAAATCAACTTTCACCCTAAACTGATCAAAAAAGATAAGGAGGGACACTTCATACTCATCAAAGGTATGATCTACCAAGATGAACTCTCAATTCTGAGCCTCTATGCTACAAATGTAAGGGCATTCACATTCATAAAATAAACTTTACTAATGCTCAAAGCACACATTGCATCACACACAATAATAGTGGAAGATTTCAACAAACCACTTTCTGCAATGGACAGTTCATGGAAACAGAAACTAGACAAAGACACAGTGAGACTAACAGAAGTTATAAAACAGATGGATTTAACAGATATCTATAGAACTTTTTATCCCAAAACAAAAGGATATACCTTCTTCTCAGCACCTCATGGTACCTTCTCCAAAATTGACCATATAATTGGTGACAAGTCAGGCCTGAACACATACAAGAAGATTAAAATAATTACTTGCATCCTACCAGATCACCACGGACTAAGGCTGCTTCTCAATAACAACATAAACAATAAAAAGCCCACATGCACATGGAAGCTCAACAACACTCTACTCAATGATAACTTGGTCAAGGAAGAAATAAAGAAAGAAATTAAAGACTTTCTAGAGTTTAATGAAAATGAAACCACAACATACCCAAACTTATGGGACACAAAGAAAGCAGTCCTAAGAGGAAAACTCATAGCTCTAAGTGCCTCCAAAAAGAAGCTGGAGACAGCATACATCTGCAATTTGACAGCACATCTGAAAGCTCTAGAACAAATGGAAACAAATTCACCCAAGTGGGAAGCAAATTTACCCAAGTGAAGTTAAAGGCAGGAACTAATCAAACTCAGGGTTGAAATCAACCAAATAGAAACAAAAAGAACTATACAAAGAATCAACCAAACCAGGAGCTGGTTCTTTGAGAAAATCAAAAAAATAGATAAACCCTTAGCCAGACTAACTAGAGGGCACAGAGACAGTATCCTAATTAACAAGATCAGAAATGAAAAGGGAGACATAACAACAGACACTGAGGAAATCCAAAAAAATCATCAGATCCTACTACAAAAGCCTATACTCAACAAAACTGGAAAACCTGGATGAAATGGACAATTTTCTAGACAGATACCAGATACCAAAGTTAAATCAAGACCAGATCAATGATCTAAACAGTCCCATATCTGCTAATGAAATAGAAACAGTCATTAATAGTCTCCCAACCAAAAAAAGCCCAGGACCCGATGGTTTTAGTGCAGAGTTTTATCAAACCTTCAAAGAAGACCTAATACCAATACTCCTCAAATTATTCAACAAAATAGAAACTGAAGGTACTCTACCCAATTCATTCTATGAAACCACAATTATTCTTATACCCAAACCACACAAAGACCTAACAAAGAAAGAAAACTTCAGACTGCATAGTATGGGTACAGTGACAGGCAGGTAGATCAATGGAATCGAATTAAAGACCCAAAAATTAACCTACACACCTGTAGTCACTTGATTTTTGACAAAGGAGCTAAAACCATCCAGTTGAAAAAAGACAGCATTTTCAACAAATGATGCTAACTCAACTGGTGGTTAGCATGTAGAAGAATGCAAATTGATCCATTCTTAACTCCTTGTACAAAGCTCAAGTCCAAGTGGATCAAGGACCTCCACATCAAACCAGATACACTGAAACTAATAGAAAAGAAAGTGGGAAAGAGCCTTGAGCCATGAGTACAGGGTAAAATTTCTTGAACAAAACACCAATAGCTTATGCTCTAAGATCAAGAGTTTACAAATGGGACCTGATAAAGCTGCAAAGATTCTGTAAGGCAAAAGACACTGTCAGTAGGACAAAACAGCAACCAACAAACTGGGAAAAGATCTTTACCAATCCTATATCTGATAGAGGGCTAATATCCAATGTACACAAAGAACTCAAGAAGTTAAGACTCCAGAGAACCAAATAACCCTATTAAAAAATGGTGTACAGAGCTAAACAAAGAATTCTCAACAGAGGAATACTGAATGGTTGAGAAGCACCAAACTAAAGAAATGTTCAACATCCTTAGTCATCAGGGAAATGCAAATCAAAACAACCCTGAGATTCCACCTCACACCAGTCAGAATGGCTAGGATAAAAACTCAGGTGACAGCAGATGCTGAAGAGGTTGTGGAAAAAGAAGAACACTCTTTCATTGTTGGTGGCATTGCAAACTGGTACAACCATCCTGAAACTGAGTTTTGCAGTTCCTCCAGAAATTGGACATAGTACTACCTGAGGACACAGCTATACACTCCTGAGAATATACCGGGAAGATTCTCCAACATGTAATAAGGACACATGCTTCACTATGTTCATAGTAGCCTTACTTATAATAGCCAGAAACTGGAAACAACCCAGATGTCCCTCAGCAGAGGAATGGATACAGAAAATGTGGTACATCTACACAATGGAGTACTATTCAGCTATTAAAAACAATGAATTTATGAAATTCTTAGGGAAATGGATGGATCTGGAGAATATCATCCTGAGTGAGGTAACCCAATCACAAAAGAACAACACACATGGTATGTACTCTCTGATAAGTGAATATTATCCCAGATGATCGGAATACACAAAGTACAATCCACAAACCACAAAAAAACTCAAGTAGAAGGAAGAACAAAGCATGGATACTTCTACCCTTCTTAAAGGGGGGGGGGACAAAATACCCATGGAAGGAGTTGTAGAGTCAAAATATGGAGCAGAGACTGATGGAAGGACAATCCAGAGACTGTTCCACCTGGGAATCCTTCCCATATTCAATCATCAAATCCAGACACTATTGTGGATGCTAGCAAGTGCTGGCTGACAGGAGCTTGATATAGCTGTCTCCTGGGAGGCTCTGACAGTACAATACTAATACATAAGTAGAGGCTCACAGCCATCCATTGGACTAAGTACAGGGTCACCAGTGAAGGAGGTAGAGAAAGGGCCCAAGGAGCTGAAAGGTTTGCAGCCCCTTAAGATGAACAACAATATGAACTAGTACCCTCAGAGCCCCCAGGGACTAAACCACCAACCAAAGACACATGGTAGGACTAATGGCTCCAGCAGCATATGTATAGCAGAGGATGGCCTAGTCGGTCGTCAAGGGCAGGAGAGGCCTTTGACCCTCTGAAAGTTCTATGCCCCAGTGTAGGGGAATGTCAGGGCCAGGAAACGGGAGAGGGTGAGTTGGTAAGCAGGGGGAAGGGGAAGGGAACAGGGTTTTTTTTTGTTTTTTGTTTTTTGTTTTTTATTTTATTATTATTATTTTTTTGGAGAGGAAACTGGGAAAGGAGATATTATATAACATGTAAATAAAGACAATATCTAATAAAAAAGTAAATATTAAAAAAAATAAAATGCAAGACATTCACAAATTATGGTGGAAATGTCAACTGTCCCAAGCAGTCATGATCCAAGACACCTACCGGACTTAGCATTCTGTTGATAGTCTCCTCTGCTCATTAGTTTTCCTTCTACTCCTTAGGGATTCCTGTGTTCAAAAGCTACAACTTCACCAGAAACTCCCCTTTTCAGATTTGAGGACAAACCAAAGACATAAAACATTAGAAGGAATTTAGTGGCATGCACTCACTAAGTCAATTTCTTTAGGGCATGCAGGGTGAAGATTAGATTGACTGTGCTATGCTTAGAAACTGCTGGGTGCTGTGTATCTCCTTCCTTCTACCATTGGAGCTGCAGTCAAGGACAAGAGGGCAGGAACTCTACAAACAAGAAGTGAGGACCCAGGACACTAACCCTGCCTCATAGTTCTCAGGAAACACACACTGTGTGAAGGATGGTAACTTTCATTTCACAGATCAGTAAACCGATGAACAGAGAGACATGGAAATTAACTTGTTCAAAGCAGCCAGAGGGAAGAAAATCTGCAGATTGAAAAGTCTGAAACCACAGCTCATCTGTTGTCATGGCTTCATCTTTTCATGGTATATTAAGAACAAACCAAAAAAGTACAGCAGAGGGCTTCAGGCTGCCAACCTCACTAATACCCTAAGAAAAGAATGTAAAACACTATACGTTTACTGTTGTTTCGTATGTTTGTTTGAAATAGGATCTCCTATATCCAAGGATGGCTCTAAATTTACTAAGCATCTGAAGGTTCCAAGCATACACCACTAGGACCATTGAAAGTGAAACATTCTTTACAAGTGGTCAGCCTACAAAGGGAAATGTGCAACAACAATGAATGGAAGCAAAGCTCTGGTCCACTAAGATTTTCTACACAGCCATGAAAGCGGTGCGCCAAGAACAGAGACACAAGCTGTATGAGGAGACTGGCAGCTGGCACCAAGGTAAAGAAGTGGCACAGGTGTTGTCATTTGTCTTCAGATATCCAGCAGGAAATGCCTTTTGTTTCATTACTGACAAGGACTCCACAGCAAATAGGCACCAGAGAACAATCGCCAAGTGATGAGCTAAGTTTATTTTACATAGAAAAACTAGGACTCCCACTCAAGGAAAGGCTGAAAATGAAATAAATCACAATACTCAAAGCTATAAATGAATCAGGGACATGTAGGGCAGATGCAGATACATTCCCCTTGTCTTAGTCAGGGTTTCTATTCCTCCAGAAAATATCATGACCAAGAAGCAAGTTGGAGAGGAAAGGATTTATTCAGCTTACACTTCCACATTGTTGTTCATCACCAAAGGAAATCAGGACTGGAACTCAGGCAGATCAGGAAGCAAGAGGCCATGGAGGGATGTTACTTACTGGCTTGCTTCCCCTGGCTTACTCAGCTTGCTTGCTTATCAAATGTATGACTACCTGCCCAGGGATGGCACCACCCACAGTGGGCCCTCCCCACTTGATCACTAATTGAGAAAATGCCTTACAGCAGGATCTCATGGAGGCATTTCCTCAAGGGAGGCTCCCTTCTCTGTAATAACTCTAGCTTGTGTCAAATTGACACACAAAATCAGCCAGTACACCCCTGCAAAGGAACAAGAGTTTATAAACAGCCTTTGCTAGCACATTTTGAACAATAAAAGAGGAACTATTTGATGTTTAAAGATTGCTAGTTTGATTTTTAACTGGTATCTTCTCTTAAGAAACATGCAAACTTTCTGAACATTTAATCATACAAGCACTTACTCAGTTAAACGAGGAAAAGACATTACTTCCCAGATTCACTACTTTACCACTGAAAGCGAATTCAGTGGTAAATGAATAACATCCCATTAAAATTATTTACCCCACAGGTAATGTGTCACCCTTCTATCTATAACAACTAGAACCCTTTGGCTCAATACATGCAATCAATACTAAGTTACCAGAAAAATAAAAAAAGAATCCATTATTAAGAGTGGTAAAGACAAAAATCAATATTCTGTATCTGGTTTTCAAGCCTCTCAATAATTCTCCCAACATCCCCCTACATCAGGATAGAAAATACTTTCACAGTGACATGAACAGTCTAACTGCCCAATAGTAAACTGAGCCAAGAAGCCAGACCTTAAAATTCCCTTATAAACAACTCTAAAGGTACATTTGACCAGCAGGCACAAAGTGCCTTTTGAAATATAATAGCAGACATTATACAATGATGGCTGGTAGATACTTTTTTCATCTGGATTTTCCTAAACTCTTGCCTCTGTAAAGTCAGTGAAATCAAGAAGTTTCCAAAAGTTCCCTTCCATAAAACAAGTTCCTAAATAACCCCCTGGGATTCTTGTTGTTTAATCCATTAGGCTTATGAGCCTATAAACTTTGTAGAAACCCATAAAAATCTTCAAGACCTGTAAAGAAACATATGTGCTCAAAAATAAAAAACCATAAAGTCAATATTGGTACATAGTGATTTGTCTAAAAATATGCCACTGTATCAATTTTATAAATGACTGAATTCATTATATAAATTTTGCAAATTGCTAAATTCTGCTTCAAAACTTCAAAAACAAAGTTAAAGCAGTATTAATATCCATTGATTTGTCTACAAAATTTGTTGCCAGAGCATCAAATTCTGTGTTAGTAAAATCACAAATTGCCAAAAGTCTCTTTCCATCTGAATATAATTTGTAGATTAGATTGTTCTCATTTGTCTTATGAATGCAAGATAACTCACAAATCAAGGTCATTTTTCAATTAAATTGCTAAGTGGGATCAAATGATTGTATAGGGAAAATTATGGAATTCCTTAAAAATGTTTTGCAGCAAAAACTTTGTTTAATAAGGGACATTGGTATGTCTTCTCTGTTTAATATGGGGTGGTATAAAATGCCTATAAGATGTTTAAACAGTATGGCCCTGCCTCTCTGCACCCATTCCCCTTCCCATGATTCCTTCACAAACAGACCTGAATGAGTTTTGAAAATGATACTACTCTACTCAGGCTCTTGTATAGTTTCTACAACACTCAGTACAACAATGCATCCTGTGCCCAGTATCCTCTTGGGCCACTGGACTTCTCATACTAACTGCTGAAGAAGTTCAGTTGCCTCTATCTTCAAAATGTATAAAAAATTCAATGATATTTCATCACCTTGTCTCCTATTCCTTGCTCTAAGCTGCTATTGTCTTGTGTCTGGATAATTGAAACTGCCCCAAAGCAGTTTGTTCTGCATTTGTTCTGCTTTCTATAGCCATGTCACAGGAGATAAGACTCTCAGGAAATTGTGTCCTCTGCTCAGAATTCTTCAGATAAAAGAGCTGACCTGAGTGAAAGCCACAGCCACTGTGATCTGGCCTCTCCTACTCTGCTTCTCTTCTGCTATTGTTCCATGATCTCACTGCTCTGCTTGAGTGGCTTTCTGCCTGTTCCTTGACTATGCCATGTACATCTCTGATTTTAGGCCCTTTTACTGGCCTGGAACTAAAGTGCTCAAGATTGTAGCTGCTCTAACGCTCTTATCTCCTTCAAGACTTTGTTCATCACTCCTCTATGACAAGACCTACTTTTCCCATTGTGTCTGACGCAGCCATCACTGCCATCCTCAGCCCATCAGCAGTGCCAATTCCCACTCTACTTCTGCTGCCTCACATACTCATCTGTACTGATGATGATGATTGTTGTTGTTATTTTGCTTTTTTATCTTCAACAAATGGTTCTGGGACAAGAAATTGTCACAGGTAGAAAAATGAAATTAGATCTTTCACAGTGCACAAAACTCAACTTCAAATGGATCAAAGACCTGAACAGAAAACATGATAGCCTGAATCTGTTAGATGCCTAAATAGGAAATACAATTGAACTTAGAAGCATAGGAAATATCTTTCTAAATAGGACCCTAATAACACAGATATTAAGACCAACAACTAATAAAATAGAACTTCATGAAACTAAAACTTTATACCTGGCAGAGAGCCAGATATAATCTAGAATATACAAAGAACTAAAAAACTAAACACCAAGAAAGAAAACTTAAAATGAGTGCATGGAACTAAATAGAGAGTTCTCAAAATAAAAAATACAAATGGCTGAGAAATAGTTTTTAAATGCTCAACCTCATTAGCCATCATGGAAATGTATATCAAAACAACTTTGAGATTTCATCTTATTCTAGTCATAATGTTTAAGATCAAAAGTACAAATGGCAAAACATTGCCATGGATGTGAGAGAAGAGAAACACTTATTCACTGTGATAGGGATGCAAACTTGTACAGTCACCCTTTAGAGTAGAGGTTCCTCAAAAAGTTAGAATTAGAGATACTCTAGGACCAAGCTATTCCTCTGCTGGGAAGATTTCCACAGGGCTCTATATCCTGCTATAGAGATAATTCCTCATCCATGTCCATTGCTGCTCTATTCTAGGAAATGGAAGCAGCCTAGGTGTCTACCAACTGATGAACAAATAAAGAAAATGATATATATATACAGACAATAAAATGTTATTCAGCTATAAAAAATGGAATTATAAAATTTGCAAGTAAATGAAGCTAGAAATAATCATTAGGAGTTAGATAACCCAGACTCTGTTAAACAAACATTGTATATTCTCTTTCATATGTGGATGCCTAGGTTACCCAGACTCAGTTAAACAAACATTGCATGTTCTCTCTCATCTGTGGGTGCTAGCTCTGACTCTTTAGACATGTATAGTTTGTTTTCAATACTCAAACAGGCAAGGAAAGTAGGACGGAACCATAAAGATTAACTTCAAGAGACAGGGGATAAAATGCAGATTATTTGAAGAGGAAAGAAGAAACAATGAAACAGATAGGGTTAAGTAGAGAATGGATGGGAAACAGTATTGAGGGGATGACTAACATTAAAGACATTTAAAACATCATTCTGAAACTTACTGTAGAACTTCCTAAAATATATGTATATTCATATATAAAATTTTAAATAACGTTACCCTATAACTAAGGGACAAATGCTTCTCCCAAACACCACTGTTATCAAATAAAAATCCAGCTATAGATTACTTTTTTTCCAGTTGTTGGTCAATGGGTTCAATAAGCCTTCCTAAACATTACAGGCTATTGCCATTTTTCTTGGTTACCCTCTAGAACTTGATAGTAAGACTCTACTGCTAAAAACACCACATACTTGAGTCACAGATCATGGAGAAATCAAGCTGTTACTAATCTAGAGGCTCCATCCCTACTGGCTATCTTCCATATAGCTTAGAGGCTGTTATAACAGGGGAGAAAAATCACCAACAGTCTTATACAGCTATGAAAGAATCCTGTAAGCTACAATGTGCACTGGTCTATTAAGATATGCCACTCATATAATAGTGACACACATTATAGGAACAACCATCACTTTCTGATTGGATATATAGGTTGTTCCACAAAATGGAACTCATGTCTGGTCCTGTTAACAGAGCTAAAAACCTATGGCCAACTAAGTCATTGGACTTAAGGGAAAACCTAAGACCATTATTCTGCTAAATAGACATGGCAATAAACTGTCCTCCAAGTTACTGTCTTTGTACCCATAGATTAGTACATCTTTCAAGTCTCGTTAGAAAAGCTTCTGTTTGCAATAGGTAGTAACTGAGAGGCCTACAACTGGTCAATATGTAGAGAGTAGAAGACTATAGTGGATTCAATTTTAAATGGGGCATTTCCATCATACTTCCTCTCCCCAAGGCTCTGAGTTCATGGAAGAGGCTTCAGCAAGATTGCAGGAGCCACAGAGAAAGGATACCTGCAGGGAAACACATTTTCTAGGACATGGCAGGGCCATTGCACCCATGAACTCACAAAGGCTGTGACTGATGCACAAAACCTGCATAAGAGCAAGCTATCCAAAAGCCCAGCATAGATGGGGAGGAGCTCATGAAGTCCCACCCATAGCTAAGGACGTATTGGCAATTGATAGCTGCTGAAGGAGGTACAGTACATTTTCTTCAGGAAGCGAGCCTTCAAAGGTTACTCATCCTGCAGTAGATGACCCCACACCCATACACCACAGTCAGCTTCAAAGTATATATGAAGTTTGGAAAGGGAAGTGGGAGGGGACAGAGTAGGCATTGGAGGGGAAGGGAATGAAAGTGGATTGAACCAAATTGCATAAAAGTTTCAGCATGCACTTCTTGGCATCCACAATAGTGCCAGGGTTTGGTAACTATACATGGGATGAATTCTCAAGTGGGACAGTCTCAAGGTGGCCTTTCCTTCAGTCTCTGCTCTATACTTCATCTCCATATTTGCTCCCATGAGTATTGTGTGTCTGTGTACCAGAGGCTTTCATGGAGATCTCTGGTTCCGCCTGGTAGGAGAGTTCTGGCGAGGGGAATCGTGCATGGGCAGGGAGAAGTCACTTCCACCACTTCTGCTGCCGTAGTTGGCTTCATTTCCATCTCTGCCATGCTTTCCAGGTCACTCAATTACTCAACATCGGTCTGCACTGAGTCAGGTTGGGCTGACTCACCAGTGAGAAATGTGGTGAAGAGAGTAGACCTCTCCCCAAGTGTTACAGCACTTAGAACAAAAGTCTCAGATGGCAGAGTAGTTCTTGCACACCTTTAATTCCCTAGATAGGATTTATATACAGTTTTGGGGGCGATTCAGAGTTTGACAGCAGGTACTTCTCATTGGTTTGGACTGAGAGCTTGGGGAAACCTTATTTGCATGTAGGGAGGCTTGGTGTTGCCAATATGTGATCTATATCACACACCTCTCCTGCGGGAAGTTGTGAGGCTGTAACAGCAACAGAAGCCAGGGGCCCAGGAGGCGTGGCCAAACACCTTCGGTCCCAGGCAGGCAGAAATTATCCAGGGTCTCTGGAGTTCCAGACCTCTTGCTCACCTGGGATCAGGTTGCTTGCACAGCCTACCCCCCCACAAGTATTTTGTTCTCCTTCTTGAATGACTGAAGCACCCACTCTTTGGTCTTCCTCCTTATTGAGTTTCATGTGGTCTTTGAATTGTATCCTGGTTATTTGGAACTTTTGGGCTAACATCCACTTACCTGTGAGTGCATTGTGGATGTTAAGAAGTGCATGCTGAAAGGAGCCTAATATGGCTGTCTCCTGAGAGGTCCTCCCAGAGCCTCACAAATACAGAGGCAGATGTTCACAGGTAGCCATTGGACTGAGTGCAGGGTCCCCAATAGAGGAGTTAGAGAAAGGACTGAAGGTAGTTGAAGGGGTTTGCAACCCCAAAGGAAGAACAACAATACCAACCAACCAGACCCACCCAGAACTCCCAGGGACTAAGTCATCAACAAAGGAGTACACATGGCTCCAGCTGCATATGTAACAGAGGATGGCCATGTCATGTATCAATGGGAGGAGAGGTCCTTGGTCCTATGATGCTCAATAGATGCCCCAGTGTAGGCAAATCGAGGGCTGGGAGGTGGGAGTAGGTGGATGGGTGGGTGGAGGAACACCCTCACAGAAGCAGGGGGAGGGAGGATGTAATAGGGTATTTCTGGGATGGAGGGAAACTTGGAAAAGGGATAACATTTGAAATGTAAATAAAGAAAATATCCAATAAAAAACTTTCAAAGAAAAATTAGAGTAAAAACTTGGGTTAGGCATACTTATCTCTTCAAATATTTACTCTTTATATTAAAGACTTTAAATATCACTTCATCTAGGCTTTTGAAGTATGCAGTTCAACATCACAATCTATAGTCACCCACTGTACCCAAGAGCTCCTTGCTGCCATCTAGCCATCACTCAGTGCCTGCTGCTCAGTCTCTCCCTGCTCTCCATCCCCCACCTTCTGGTAATCACCATTCTATTCTTGGCTCCATTGAAATCAATGTTTTTATGTCTCATGTACCATGGAGATCATGGAACACTTGTCTCTCTGTGTCTGGCTTATTTCATTTCACAGAAGTTCTCCCCTCCCATTCAGGTTGCTACAAAGACCGAAACTTCATTTTCTTTTCATGAGTTACGGTGTTCAGAAGCAGGCCACAGGGCAAAAGCTGAGACATGTTTGTCTCATTTACTTCTACATGCTGAGATTTAAACCTAGACTTTGTGCACATGGTAGGTAAGCTAACAAATCACCCAACAGCTCTTGATCTTTAGAAAGTTCTAGTTTTCAGGAAGTGAATGCTCTATTACCCATTAAAAACAAAAAGGAAGGGGAAGGCCTGAAACACACCCGCTTTCCTTGGAGATAACAGTGGAGCTGGTCCTAGGCTGCTCATAGGTTGCTCTTTCTTGGTTTTACTCTTCTATATGCTGGTTCATTATTTGGTACATAATGGGATACGGAAATCAGTAGTATAACATTTTACTAGGTGTCAGCATTATAATGAGAGCTTGGCTGAAATGTTATGCAAAAACAATAAAGGGGCAGAGACCATCACCAATAGAGATGCTGAGACAGCTAAACCAAATAGTCATAGGCAGCTAAATCATGCAACCTATTAGTTAATACTAATAACTAAGACTTTTAAGTGCTTCTAATGCCTAAGCTCTGAACACATGTAATATAATTTAATTTAACCCTCACAATAATCCCAGGAATAGTGTCATTCTCATTACATAGAAAAGGAATATGAGAGGGAGTTAATTAAGCATCCCTCTCCATCATGCCCATAGCTAATCAGTAGCAGAGTTAAGACTCAAACTGCAAATCCTCAGCTTTGCTAAGTAAGGATGGAGCTATGGAAAGATAAAATGACCTTCACAGTAGAGAGTGACACCAAGGTCTTATTTATCTAATTAATGTGCTTAATCCCATGCGGTTCATTACTTAGAGCATGTTTCATTATGGCTAGGGAGCTAGCCCAGCAGGTGGGCTCTTGAGCTTGTCATGAGAAGGACTGATTTTTTTAAAATTTAAGAATAGAGTTCTCCACCTCTGACCCAGAGACAGCCTTCTCTTGCTTCCAGTAGCAGCAATGATAGAAGCACAGGAGCAAAGCAAAGCAAACATATGGCTTTATCCTTATGTGCCTTGGCTGGAACCCACAGGGCAGGGAGGGGATGACAGTTCTGGAGACTCTAGGAAGCCAGATGCATAATGGAATCACTACCCCCAAAAAAGTTCTTAATTTCCCCAGGTTGGTAAAATATCAATTTTTCTTTAGGTTGGTAAGATAAAACTTTGTACCATAGTAATTAAGAATATCTTCTGGAATGCTCTTTGATTCATCAAGACAAAAATCCAGAATAGGTCAAAAGTTTCATGGAGGTAAAGGAAAGTGTCTCCATTGTTGTTCAGAAAGTACCTTGAGAAATCCCAGGGTTCTTTTCAGCAAGTGTGGCAAACACTCACGGACTAATAACTGATCTCTGTAGATAAGAATTTGAATTCATCTAGGTGTGTGCTAGGAGAAACATAGAAACTCACAGATGTGCACAGAGTGAACAGGATGCAGGGCTGTAAAGAGAGCTCCAGGTAGAGCTCAGGTACTGCTGGAGCACTGGGAGTGGAAAATTTTGCTTTACCATGCACTAGGCATGATTAGCACCCAACCCTGGTGGATAAGCAAGCTTAACTACCACCCAGCAGCTCAGCACAGCAGTCAGCACTTACGGTACAAAGGCACATGACAATCTTCAGCTGGAGGACTCCAGGCAGGTGGCTACTGCACACCAAAGGTGGCTCTAGGCTGCTGTTCAGTGGCTTTCATTTTCACTATGTAATGATGTCATGAATCTTATTCTGGAACCTGACACAGAAGCAAACAGATGACCCAACAGTGACGGAGTGGGATGAAAGGAATTTGGTCTTACAGACTGTTGGAAAAAACCATAGGTAGCTCCTCTGATGCTTCTACATAAGGCCAGGCACTCTTATCCAAGACAGATGACACATTTCTATAACAAGTTCTGCTGCCCTGAACCCCTGTCTGTACAAATAACCCCAGCTATAACTCGTTTCATTAAATTTCTCATTAAACAAACCGAAAAAAGTACATAGCTCTTGTTGAACCTGAGAGACCACCTAGCCTGCTCCTATAAGGAAATATCATCTCCATCAGAGCTGTAGCAACAATGTAGTAGCATTAGTTTGTGTGCGTCTGTGTGTGCAGGGCATGTATACTGCATTCATATAAATGCACAGCTGCACATACTCATGTCACATGGGGAAACAAGAGCAGAACTTCAGTATCTTCCTCTACTGTCTGCATTTTATTACCTTAAGACAGAGTCTCTCACTGTCATGGAAGCTCACCAGGTCAGCGTACAGTGAGCTTACAGCTAGCAGTGAGCTCTAGAGATCTGCCTGTCACTGTTTCCCAGATCTGGAGTTAGAGGAAGAGATGGTCACACCCAGCTTTTCATATGAGTTCTGGGAATGCAAACTGAAGTCCTCCTGACTGCAGAGTAATCACTCTAATCCACTAATCCATTTCCCCAGCCCAAGAACTATAGTTTTAAACATAATACTGTAGAAAATACTCAATGACAGATGAATGGGTACTCTGTGTATTAGGTATAATGACAGTGAGTATTAAATAAACCTCGCCATTGAAAAGTTTTAGCAAAGTGACTACCACTCAGTATGCATCATGGTACAAGCAGGGTAGATGCGAACACTACAACTCCACTTCCAAACCAAATCTCACTTCCAACCTCAGCACACAGCACAGAGGGGGAGAAAGGCCATGGAGTATGCCTGCTAATAAAACCAAAAGAAAACAACAATTTAATTTAAACAAGCTAATCCAAACATCCGCTTCCCTTAAAGCTTCGAAAATGTCATTTCATTAAATCATGATGTTTTCATTTCCAAAGATGACTGTCAACACAAAACCATTTTATTATAATGAAAGACATGAACCACACAGAAAAACAACATAATTTTAGATTAAGTAACTTGAAATTTTCTCTGTTCTTTTGTTTAAAAGAAAAATATAATGAACTTATAAAAGCTTTATGCTTAAATTAGGGGACAATGACTTCATTACCAACTTGATTCATATGGAATGTTTTGGGGGCTAGCACACGTCCATACAACAGTCCCTTTGTTGCTGAGTCCATGGCATATACAGTACAAGAGCTATGCCTATCTCTGACTATGACAGCAGGCTTTAATCAACCAACTTTCTGCAAAAGAGATAAAGTACAAAAAAAGAAAACCAAAGGAATGTCTTTAAACTATATAAGAGCCTCTGAAAATAACTCAAGTACCTACTTTTACTGGAATAAAATTAATTTACGGTCATTATTTTTTAAAGTAAAGAAATATGGAGCCAGGAAGATGGCTTAGCAGGTAGAAGTGTTTGCTGCCAAACCCAAATTCTTGAATTGAATCCTAGGATACATATGAAGGAAAGAGAAAACTGACCTTCTGACCTCTGTAAACTCAATGTCACACACACATACACACACTCCTCCTGTCATGGTGATGACAATTTCATTAATTCTCAAAATCTCCATAGTCCCTTCATGAGAGAGGGAAAAAAATCACATTTGCAAAGTGGCTACTTGAAATTGTTTCAGAATGCAAGTCTAAGTGACCTCTAGTATTGAATCATGGACAGATCCCTGAGCCAATCTTCTGTCTGCCTTTGGAACAAGGTGTGGAATTCTCAGCTCCACCAGTGCCATGCCTGCCTGGATGCTACCATGCTTCCTGCCATGATGATAATGGGCTGAACCTCAGAACCAATATGACAGTCCCAATTAAATGTTTTCCTTTGTAAGAGTTGCATTGGTCATAGTATCTCTTCATAGCAATGGAAATCAGAAGACAGAAATCCTGCTGGAAAATCACTCTCATCTACTTTCTAAGACACAAGTGTAAGTTGTCCACATCCCTGATTGTCACACTTTCTTAATCTTGACTTATTCAATACATTGAATAAAAGCACCTAATTGTCTTAATTTGCATCTACTTGAATAGCAGAGAGATTTATTTCTATTGGACCATTTATTTTCTCTTCTTTTATGAAGTGTCTTCCTATATAGGTTTTATGCCTCATTTAAGGAATTTACATATTTATGTGTTTTGTGTTGATTTGATGAAATTCTTACTATATTGAGGAAACACTGAGCCACCTATTTTTCTAGATCATTATATTGCAATGATTTCCTTTTAAAACTTTCAAAATTTGAAATTCACGACCCTCATCTTTATCTTTCTGAATTTCTTCACTTTTTCAGCTTTTAAAAACCCCAATTTAAACAAATGTATGTATATATGTGAATCAGGGGATGGGAATTTGGCCTCAGAGGCCAAAGAAGGTGTTGTTAAATTTCCTAGATCTGGAATTACAAGTGGCTATACATCTCCCGACATGAGTGCTGGGAACTGAACTTGGCTCCTCTGTAAGAACAGTACACATGATTACAGAGATGGAGGTTATATGTGGGCATAAGGATTCAGGATTATGGAGCAAGGGTTTATCATTATCTGTAGAAAACAATTCTCTCTTTGAGAGATAGCTCTTGGCCTGTAATTGAGCCATGGTGGGAACCAAATGTTTGACAATTGGCCACTAAGGTATATGCAACTTGAGCTGCCTATCATGAACTAAGTATTATCTTATCCCCCAAGCTATAAAGTAGTAGACATACACAGCACAAATCCATTATCAAATGGAAGTGGTATATACATGATCAGGCAGGAGCCAGTCCTGAAGACACAAGAAAGTTACACAAAGTTGCCCAAATGACTATGGTTTCTATACCTGTTACAATGTAGTCTGCTCCCAAGCATGCACCTATAGTCTCCTGGGCACCTGGAGATCAGTTTACTGAGGAAGAGAAGACTTTCCTGATTTTCTGATAATTCAGCATGTTATTCAGGCACCACCCAGAAGTGGACAGCTACAGCATTACAGTGCCTTTCTGTGGCAGCCCATAAAAGAAGAGTCCAATGAAGGGAAATCTTCACAGTGGGCAGAACTTTGGGCAGTACATATGGTTGTACATTTTATTTAAAAAGAGAAATGGACAAATTTGTGATCATTCACTGATTCATGAACTGAATGGTTAGAGACTTGGTAAGAGCATAATTAGAAAAATTGGTGAGAAAAACATCTAGGAACGAAATATGTAAATAGATCTCTAAAAATGAGCAAAAAGTCTAAGAATACTTGAGTCCCATGTAAATGCTCATCAATAGGTGATTTCAGCTGAGGAAGAGTTCAATAATCAAAAACAGAATGACCCATTCTGTAGGCAGTCAGCCTCTTTCCCTAGCCATCTCTGTCATTTGTCATTGCCTAATAGGGCCATGAAAAAATAGCCATGGTACCAGAGATGGTGGTAGACTTAATAACATGGACTTCCACTCACCACATCTGACCTGGTTACAGCTTCTGTCGTGATACTCTAGGTAGTATTGATTCTGACCAAGAAACTCACTTCATAGCCAGAAAAATGCAACAGTGGACTCATGCTCAAGGAACATTTCAAGTTCTCCACTATCTTGAAGCAACTGGCTGACATAGCAGTAGAATGGGCTTTTGAAGACATAACTGCAGTGCTAATTAGGTGGCAGAAACCTGGAGAATTTGGGACACAGATCTCCAGAAGGCAATATTTGTTTTGATTCAGTGTCCAATATATGGTATATTTTTTTGCATATCCAAGATTCACAGGTTCAGTAGTCAACAGGTAGAAAGGGAAATGGTTCTACTCACTATCACCCCTATCAACCACCAGGAAAATAGTTTGCTTCCTATTCCCATGATGTTAAGTTCTGCTGGTTTATGAATGTTAGTTTCAGACATTTGTTACCACTCGTATCAAGAGACACGACAAACATTCCATAGAACTGGAAGCCCAGACTTCTCCCTTGCTACTTTTGGGCTTACATCAACAGACTAAGACAAAATAACAGTGGTAGGAGTGGTGATTGATCCAGATTACCAAGGGGAAATTAGATTACTTCTCCATGATGGAGGTAAGAAAAATTATGTCTGGAATGCAGGAGATCCTTTAGGGTAGTGTTTCTCAAACTGTGGGTTGTAACCTCTTTGGGGAGGAGTCATATATCAGATATCCTGCATGTCAGATATTTATATTATAATTTATAACAGAAGGAAAATTACATCTATGAAGTAGCACCAAAAGTAATTTTATGGTTTGGGGTCACCATAACATGAAGAACTGGATTGAAGGGTAACAGCATTAAGAAAGATAAGGACAATTGCTTTAGGGCACCTCTTGGTGTTAGCATGTCCTGTGATTAAAGGCCAGGGGAAACTACAGCAACCCAATCCAGGTAGGATGATAGAGGGCCCAAGTCCTTTAGGGATTAAGAGATAGGTCACTATTTTAGGAAGAGAACCAAGACTTGCTGAGGTACTCGCTGAAGGTGGAAAAAATACAGAATGAGGAGTAAAGGATTATAGTTATACCAGGTAAGTCCAAGTGACTAGCTGTAAAAATGAGGATTATAATTGACATGAGCGTCTCTGTCATTTCTAAGAACATATTTGTACATCTATAAACATATACTAAGCAAATATTTGTGTTTTCTTTCCTCTGTGTCATTATCATGCAATATAACATCAGTCAACATACTAATTGTTATATTTAAGTTAAGAGACACTAAAAGAATGTTCCTCCAGGGAAACTGTCACCTATTCAAAAATATATAATGCATTTGCAGTTGTATGTGGGATAGTTTATCACACCATGTGCTATAACCTAGTTATTGTTTTCATTTGGAAATTAGGCACGATATAAGGATATATGATTATGTGCCAAGTTGACAAGGGGTAGAGTTGTAATGGATAATCTTGGCTGTCAATTTGATTACACATGGAATTAGCTAAAACCCAAGACACTGGACATATTTTTCTTGATTGGATTATCTGAGATCAGAAGATCTACCCTAAATCTTGGCCACTCCGTCTGGTGGCAGCCTACATGAGAGGACACAATAAGGCTGTCATAGATGGCAAGCATGTTCTGATGCACATTTCTACCCTCTACTCCCAGTGAGATCGCAGGCTAGAACTCAACACTGCTGAGCTTCAGCCTCTGATATGTGATCTCTGAGGATATTATGTTTGGAACATTTCCTGGATCTATGAATTGGCAGATACAGAAGATTTCACTGGTCGTGCGCTCATGCCTTAGAGGGACATTTACTCCCAACTTTAATAAAAAAAAGGAAATAGAATTTAATGGAGAGGGAGCTTGCCAATGCAATTGATTTACTAAAGGAACAAGCTATCTGAGCAGCATAAAGCTTTAGTCTGTATAAAATGAATGCTGATTTAAAAGGACACTGAAATCTCAGGTTGTTATGCTTCCAGAAGCTTACACAACCCACCTTCCTGTTCACTCCGTGACTCCAAGGCCACAAGAATGTGTCCAACAATTCATGCCAAGTGATTACATGAGGGTTGAACAGGGACTCGGGCCTCCACATTTTGAAGGAATGTTTTTTCTGTAGTATGCACCTCCCTAGCTTTGTGTCTAAACTACAAAAGGTGGTCAAATTCTTTAAAATTAACAAGTGAGGAGTTATGTGGGAATATCACATCTTATCAACATGGCCAATGAGTGTCATTTTGTACATTGGGAAAAAATGGAGTAGGCAGCAAAGTGGCTCAGTCCTTGACAGCAAGAGCCATGGAATGGTACTCTTTGTTTCAAAGTAAGGCTCTAGCCTGGCTCTCTCTGTGAGCAGGGTGAATTGCTAGGCCTATCTCATTCAGGTCTTCCATCCTCAAAATGGAAGCCATAAAATACCTACCTCATAAACATGTTGTGAAGATTAAATGCATTAATCTATATTTAGTGCTTGGCCCAATGCCTAGACTGCTCAGTAACTGTTAGCAGTTAGTGATACATTGACTTGAATATTACAATATTCCAATGTACATAAAGCAGAAATCAATACACCCCTGAGCCTTCCTTTCTCAACCTCACTATTAGCAACATCAAAATGAATCATTCAAATAACTGGAAAGTATTTTGCTAGAAAGATTTTCGCTGAGCTTCACTGAGAAGCTCTCTACATTGCTGAGCTGAATGAGGAGAAAAAGAACCTGTGCTCAGGCCCACTCTCTTCCCAAAGGCATCCTTAGCCCATCATAGTCATGTGGACAAGGCTTAGCCAATCCTTCCTCAGGATTTCCTCCATGGCATGAGATTAGTAAATATTAAAGACACAAGCCAACAACCTTCCTAAGCAGAACCTACAATCTGTTAGAAAGAAAATAGTTCAAACCACATATAGTAGTGAACCATAGTCATAAGTAATAGAGCAATAGATATACAGAGACATTGTCAATCCTTATTAAGAGACATGGACATTAACTTAAGAATAGACCTATCGTCATCCTCTAAACGTTCTCAAAATGACTTTGCCAGTCACTTATTTTATTTTATGTGTACGGAAGTTTCGCCTGCTTGTTCCTATGTTCCATACACATTTTATGGAAAATGTGTATAGTGCTTGTGGAGGCCAGAAGAGGGTGTTGGATCTCTTGGAATTGGAGTTTTGGATGGCTGGGAGTCACCAAACCAGTGTGGGGAACTGAACTCAGGTTCTCTGCAAGGGCAGTAAGTATTTGTAATCACTAATCCATCTTTCCAGCTGTGGTGGTTTAAATATTGCTTGCCCATGGGAAGGGGGACTATTAGGAGTGTGGCCTTGTTGGAGGGGTGTGTCCTGGTTGGAGGAAGTGTATCACTGTGGGGGTGGGCTTTGAGGCCCTATGCTCAAACTATGCCCAGTGTGATAAGAAGTCCCCTCCTGGCTGCCTGTAGATGACAGTCTCCTCCTGGCTACACTCATATCGAGATGTAGAACTCTTAGCTTCCCCAGCACCATATCTGCCTGCATGCTGCCATGCTTCCAACCATGATAGCAATGGACTAAAGCTCTGAAACTGTAATTTGGCCCCAATTTAATGGGTTTTTTTTTTCTTTATAAGAGTTGCCACTGGGCAGTGGTAGCACACACATTTAATCCCAGAAGAGGCATATTTCTGAGTTCGAGGCCAGCCTAGTCTACAGAGTGAGTTCCAGGACAGCCTGGGCTACACAGAGAAACCCTGTCTCGAAACCCCACCCCACACCAAAAAAAAAAGAATTGCCTTGGTCAGGGTATCTCTTCATAGCAATTAAAATCCTAACTAAGATACCAGCCCTCAAATTTATTCAGAAATAGTATATCATTCCAACAAAATATGACTTGAAAATTTTATAGAACTGTTTGAAACATCCCCTGAAAAATGAGAGAGACTAAAACAATTTTGAAATGAAAGGAAGGGGAGGGAAATAAGAAAATAAAAGAAAATTCAAGCTGAGAACCTACACAGCCTGATAGTAGAAACACAAACCAAAGCTGAAAAAATTAAAATTCTGACCTCGGTACTCATAATCTGGTTCATAACAAAAAGGGCATTCTAAATTAGCTATAAAGCTAGGATTATTTAAAGAAGCGTTCCAGTACATTTTATCAACCATCTGAGGAAAACAAAACAAAACAAAACAATAATGCTAGGCTCTCCTATAGTACCCCAAGGCAAGCTAATACTCAAATGAACAATTAATTGTTTAAAATTAAACTGCAAAATAATAAAGGAACTGAACTGGTTCACTGGGGAGGAATATTTTTCTAATCATAACGCAGTCAGAAGCATCTTTTTTTTCCTATTTTTGTAGTCTTGGACAGTGAACCTGAAGTCTTTCACAGTCTGGGCAAGCAAATCTATCCTCGTATGACATTCCCAGAATGAGGAAGAATATCTGAAAGGCTTGATTTCAATCAAAAACTTCTATCAGACCAGAAATACCATAAGCAAAATAAAAGGTAAATTATAAGCTTGGTGGCAGATAATTACATACATACTAAGCCATGAAAACTTAAAGGTTAAGCCAGGCACTGTGTAATCCCAGCACTCAGGAGGTGGGGCAGGAGGATCAGAAGTTCAAAGCCAGCCTTGGGTACATACTATGCTTGAAACCAGCCAGGGCTACATGAGAGCTCCATTTCAAAAGAAACAACAAAATGCTATAAAATAAATTAGACTGTTTAAAAAGTCTGAACTGTGCAAATGACAGTCTAAAATTGCACACTGTATAGAAATTTGCAATGCACAGAACAAATGCAAGTGTGAGGGAGGAGCAGGGAAAACGCTTGGGGAGTTGGTCAGCAGAATAATGTCAACTAGAACAGTGAGCAAAGACTAAACATCTACAGCACTGTGATGGATGCACTTGTCCATGAGGTCTAAAGCCCATGGGGTTAAAATTTCAAGAGGCTGAGAAGAAATTAGGTCTAGCACTGAAAGCTTAATGAGAGCACAACCTTCAATGGAATGATTTGAGTGTATATATTCATAACTGTATAAATTAATCACAACAATGTTTTGTTTAAAAAGTACTGATCTTTACAGAAGAATAGAACATAGGAGGTACCTTATGAGATGTCATTAAAAGCATCATTTTAGATATTTAATACTGAAACCCATGTTAAATGAGAAAGCCCTGTGATGGCTTATATTGACTGGCAACAGGATCCAGAATCACAGAGGAGACAAGTATGTCTGTCAAGAGAAACTCCCACCCTAAAACCAGGGCCATGAAACATGTGCAAGTTTTGAAGAAGCTTGTTACCCATGGAATTCCAGAAGGCAGTCAATCTGCACGACGTAACATGGAGTCAGGAGGCCTCCAAAACAGGCAACCTGAACTGGCTCCCACAAAGCGGGTCATCCGCTAAAGCAGTTTCTGGGCCTGGTGAAGCCAGGTCCTACCTCTCCTTCTGTTCCATTACAAAAACTGATTCTCAGACACTGCTGGGTACGTTCTCCTGTTTCACAGAATGATTTGTGGGTGCCAGCCTCTCATAGCAATAAAGCCCGTTCTCACTATTCTGAGGACAACCTGAGTCTACTCTCATTCTCCCCCACCCCCACCCCCGCACTGACATTTTTCTTACATCTGTAAGGCAGTTTCTACATTGGGTTGACTGAGGAGGAAGACTTGCCCTACGAGTGGTATCATCCCATGGTCTGGAGTCCTAGACTGAATAAAAGGGAGAAAATAAACTGAACACCAGCATTCATCTCTCTCTGTTTCTGGAGGATGCAGTGTGACCTGCTGCATAAGCTCCAGCTGCCATGCCTTCTCCACCACGGTGGACTCTCCTCCAACTCTGTAGCTAGCTCTCTCTCTCTCTCTCTCTCTCTCTCTCTCTCTCTCTCTCTCTCTCTCTCTCTCCCTTAAATAGCTGTTATCAACTGCTACTTGCTTCTTGAGAAAACCAACACGTGTATTCCCAGATAGTTAAAATAATACAATAAATACAATACAACCTTGACTTTCTAAAACAGAGAATCTATTGGTGAAAGTGAGAAAAAGAAAGGGAAAGATGGAGAGAAGTGTCCTTATCAAAACGTTTGCTGGCCTGTATCTCCACCTGACAGGATTGTGGATGGCTTTGTTCTTTTCTTTTCCTGTGTTCCAACTTTTCTGCAATGAAGAGGTTTTGCTACGAAGATGAGTAAGGACAATCTTGATTTGAAAGGTTCATAGAAAAGGTGACCTTGCAGAAGGGATCGCTTGTGCAATGTATAGAAGCATCGTCTCTCAACAAAAGGCTGCTGGCCTATTAACTGAGGCAGGGGACGGAAGGTGGGATGCCCAACAGACAGAGAATTCTGTGAAGGAGTCAGGCGCAGAAAGAGATTGGCCTTGAACTCTGGGGAGACAGTCATATAAAACTGAGGGGAGGTAATCAGCCATGTGGCCCTCATAGAAAATAGTAAACGGCTTAATTGAGTTATGAGCTAGTTGGAGAATTAGAACAAGCTTACGGCCTAAGCATTTATTCCTGAAATAATTAAGTCTCAGAGTCAATATTTGGGGAACTGGGTATGGTAGGAAAACCCAAGTTATAGCACCCAAATAGTGAACTGGGAAAAAAATATCAAGTTCTGTATCACTACTACTCCTCTCATTGTTTAGGTTTTATGTAAACTGGAATTGATTTATAGCCCATGAATTTGGTTTATCAGAGACACACATTTGCTCCAGTAAGGAGACCAATGATAAATAAAGACATACATACCATGAAAAGCAATTGTGTCATGGACCTAACCATGTCTCTGTAACTCCTTGTTTTGAGCTAACGGGGATTGTTTAAGAAGATGCAAAATACTGACAGCAAATGCTGAAAGGGAAGCTGGTGGATATTTTCTCCTAGCTGTGTGGGTCTCAGGAGTGCTTTCCTAGTATACAGACAGTGGGGCTGTGGTGCTCAGTGTACCTTTGGGGCTATATAGGAAAGGCTCCTGCAAGAAAGCTTGCCATGGTTAAAAGGAAACTTCAGGTCCAAATGGGTCAGGCTAATGTATACCAGTCAGACATGACTGATCAATAGTCTTTCCTTCCTGGGTTGGGACATAACCCCTTCCAAATGCAGGCAGTCTCCATGGTATTAGTCTAGTACCAAACACAGAATGCCTCTCCCTTCATGTGGCATATATCTGCCATGGCATCAGAAGCCAATTCCCTCTTTGGTCTACAATGCCGCACCCATTTGAATCAGCTCACATTTCTAACTTCACCTTCTACCTCCACACGCCATCTGGGAAGCTCACCCAGCCACCCTAGACTCACGACTTTGAAAAAAGAAACTCCAAGGCTGCCTGGTGGACCCTTCACATGATGATCCCATGAAGCGGATCACACTATACTATTGGCTTTGCTTCATCCATATCTACAGTGGATGGCCTCTAAATGATCCCTCAGAGACCATAAAATGTAAACCAGTCCTCTCTCTCTGATCCACATTGCAGAATCCAATATATAATCTTCTTTTTCTTATTTCATTGTACTGCTGGAAGCTACCGAAACTTAATAAAGATTGATTGATTAATTCACTAAAATTAATACATCCACATAGCTGGCTATAGAGCCAAATTACATTCAGGATGTGCCCACTTTGGCACTGTGATCCAAGCACCCTCCCTTCTAAGGCTTTTTCCACAGAAGACTAAATAGTCTTTGTCCCTCTAGCCTTGTTACAACGGCCTGCTTCAGTGTAAATCTGATGAGACAATGCTTTGGTTCAAGGCCTGATCCAGTCTCACTGTCACCCAGAGCAAAGGCAAGAGATGCTAGAGTGAGGGCCAAGGCCTTGGAGATCCTGCCCACCTTAGCTTTTCACATCCTCTCCCACTGCTCCCCTTCTCCCACTCCAATCACGGAGGAAGGCAGACATTAAAGGAGAAAGATGTTTTGTTTTGTTTTGCATTTTATTTATTTTATTTTTAAAACTTTTTAAAGTTATCGTAGAAGGCACTGGGTATGATTATGACACCTTCAAATAGTTTGTTTTAGTAGCTTCTCCTTCCTCTTCATCTATCGAACTCCCTCCTTCTCCTAAATCCTCTCATCACCCCCACGTCTGTCTTCCTCTTTCAGGATCCATGAATTCTGCTCATCCTCTGTCCTCATTGCTTATTCTCTTTTTTTCTTCTTCTTTTTCTTCTTTTTTCATGAGATATTTTCTTTATTTGCATTTCAAATTTTATCCCCTTTCCCCATTTCCCCTTCAACCCCCCCCCCCCCCCCCTCCCCCTCCCCTGCTCACTAACCCCCCCACTCCCACTCCCCTCTCCCCTGCTCACTAACCCCCCCACCCCATCTCCCCTGTCATGGATTCCCCTACAGCCATCCATTGGACTGAGCACAGGGTCCCCAATGAAGGAGCTAGAGAAAGAAGCTGAGGAGCGGAAGGGGGCTGCAGCCCCATAGGAGGAACAACAATATGAACTAACCGGTACCCTCAGAGCTCCCAGGGACTAAACCACCAACCAAAGAGTACACACGGTGGGACTCATGGCTCCAGCTGCATATGTAGCAGAGGATGGCCTAGTCAGTCATCAGTGGGAGGAGAGGCCCTTGGTCTTGTGAAGGAGAAAGCTTTTTTAAAACCCATTTGAGGGGTAGGAGGTCTTGCTTAACTGTTAAGAGCACTTACTACTCTTCCACAGGACCCAAGTTTAGTTCCCAGCCACTTATATCGGGTGGCTCACGAAGGTCTGTAACTCTAGTTCCAGGTGATCTGAAGCCTCCCCAGGTACTTGCAAGCATGCAGTGCACATAAACACACGCAGACACTCACATATACATATTTTTATATAACACCATTGGAGGTAGGCATTACGGCATACATCTTTATTCCCAGCTGTCTAGAAGCAAAGACAGGAGGATCACAGTAAGTTCAATGCCAGCCTGCAGCCCGGTCTACGAGGAGAGTACCAGGTCATTCAAGGCTACATAATAGAACACTGATTTAAAAAATAATTTATTCCACAAAGAGGCTCTGCTGACCTAATCAGACCTTGAAGTCAGTTCAGGTCTTCAGTCTGTATATTTATGCACCACAGAAGACTTGGAGATAATTGTTCTTGTTTAAGCAAAACAAGAACACTTAATTGTGCATTTAATTGTGCTGGTTGGTGCAGAGCCTGTGCTATCTAACATGCATATGACCCTTTATTAAATCAGCTGTCTTTTCTTCAACCAAAAATAGACTGTCTTAAAAGTTATGTTTATGTAATTTTTGAGTTTTAAACAATCACTGTTCAGATTGTCACATCTAAGAATTTGATTAAAATTATTAGTTTTCGGAAGTAAGAATAAAGGAAAGTTTAAAAGGAACGTAAGAAAACATTAGGTTTGTCTTTTGATTTTCCATCTATTCCTGATATTGCAAATCCCAGTACACACACACACACACACACACACACACACACACACATCATTTCATGTGATGAGAAGTGGTTGGTGGCCAAGTTAATAATACTGCCGAGGAAGAGAGACAATTATATCTTGTTTACTTCATTCATCAGTCTCTGAACGCATTTAAGATGCAGCCTAGCTGTCCTCAGTGACTGACATCTACATCTGTGTTTGTTTGTGGCTTCACTTGTCAAGCTAAAGTTTCCTTAGCATTTCTTCTCAGCTCAAGTTCAAAAGCACTGAATGCAGGCCTGCAAGAGGGAGCTGCCTTGAATTACAGAGCTGTTTTCAAAAAAGATCGAGCCGATGTGCAGGAACACAAAGCTCAGATCCTGGTTGAAGACAGATTTGTATGTACTGAAAACTACTGTACTCTGAGGGAAATGTTAAGAGGAACCTGTGAGCAATGCTAGTCTTCAAATGCTTCCCTCTTCCCCCCCGTATTACCAGACAAAGGCTTGGGAAGTCTGTATGTATACCATGCCCTGAAAATGGAGCTAAGAATGTTAGATAGAATTCTTTTAAGTACAGGAGGCTGCAGAACCTCGGAGATATCTTCTGATTCCCATTATCAATCTCTCTATATTTGAGAGATTTGTTTTACTTTTCCACTTATGTATGAGAGGTGGTGCACATACATGTCCATGGAGTCCAGAAGAGGGCACTGGGTCCCCCGCAGTTGCAGTTAAAAATGTTTATGAACCTCCCAACATGGTTCTTGGGAACAAAATAGAGCTCAGGTTCTCTGGAAGAGCCCTAAGCATTCTGAAACATTGAGCCATCTGCCCTGCCCCAAGATACCAGCATTTTAAGACTAATGCAGCCATACATAACTGGGCAAGGCTAAGCAAGTGAGATAAGCCATATGTTTGATTTCATATGCAGAATCTAGACTAAAATGGAAAAGAACATGAAAGTGGATGAGGACACAATGACGAAGATGAGAACAACTGTGACAGAATAGACGTCTCATGAGAAGGAGGCCAGGGAGAGGGCAATGATATGATCAGAGGAGGGTTCACACATATGAAAATGTCATGAAGAAACTCATTATCCTGGACAGTTAACATATACCACTCTAAAAGAGTTAAAAAATGAAAAGTTCATTTGTCCAGCAATCTACTCAATAATTCCTTACTCAACAATATATTCAGCGACCCGCTCATTCAGTGGCACACTCGGTAATCCACAACCCAAGCCTGACTGGGGTGATAGCTTGATAGGAAACAAAAGGCAGAAGTATCCCACTGAGCAAGAGCCACTGTATAAAACGTAAAAGACTTCCCATGTTGATGTGGCTGCCCTCAAGTCTGTGGGTGGCTCTGTGTGGAAAGGCTCCCAGAGCTCTGAGTTTCTCTGGTTCGGAGTGTTTCTTTCTACAAAGTTGCTGTCTCAATCAGGAAAGTTCGAAATCTTGTTAACATGGCATGTGGCTGTAGACACAGCTACTTGAGAGGCTGAGCCAGAAGCCTAGTCTGAGTCTTGGGATCAGATACCAGCCTGTCCCACTCACTGAGTGCCAAACCCTTCTTCGGAAGGATGTCTGGGGAAGTGGGAAGGACCTGGGGGCCTATCCTCCTGCATCTGTATCTTCAGCCTCAATGATATGTTGTGCTTACAAGTTCTGCATTTAGGGAACATTGTCATGTTATCTTCAAACTCACCAAGCCTAAGCCATTCTTCAACCTACACACACTTCAGAAGTCTGGTTCAACTCTCTTCATTTTGTTAGTGTCATTTTGAATCCAAACCCTAAAGACCAAACACAACCCAAAAGATATCTCCCAGAAAAAAAGCCCATTCTATGAATGCATACACTTGTAAACTACTGGGAAATTTCTTGTTGACAACTTAGAAATTCTTGAAAATTTGTGTCTAAACTATTCAATGTTATATTTCACTGTTAAATAACTATTCATTCAGTAATGCAAAAAGGCTCAGAATTAGAAAATCTATTAGGCTAACTGGTATTAGAGATCATTTGTTAAGAACCTATGGAATTATTTAATTATATGAAGAAAACACTAGGGGAAATTTCTTCAAATTATATTTTCAAAAAAGGGGGAAAAGGGTACTATAATTCTTTAAACATTAGTTACCATCAGAAAGTTCAGGATATGAAATTAACCAAGACAACTGTTTATAAGGGCACAATAAGTAATGTTTTACACAAAATATATAGTTTGTTTTACCACTTATTTAATATTACTATATAAAAAGACACTTCACCCTCCCTCCCTGACCTTCTCTCTCCCATTAAATAACCCCTTCCTCTTTTGCTTTCAATCACACGTTTCCTTTTGTTTTGTCAAAGTGTTCAAAGAATAATGTTGCTCATGCTTGAGCTCAGAGACCCTAAAAGTTTCAGGGTGTGTTATCACGGAGCCTCCAGTCCTTAGTAATAATCTTATGTTTGTATTCTTTCAAAAATTTGGGAAGCAAATTTAAGCTTTTTATGTGTGTAGAATTAATGACTATGAACAGTGGATTGTGCCATTAGTGACAGGTGAACAACTGAGCAGTTGTATTATACGGTCACAGAGCTGACTGATGTGGTTCTATTATTGTTGGAATCACTGGTTCCTGATAAGAATAAAACCAAGATGTAAGAAACAAAGGGATGACATGGTTGACAGGTCTATAGTGATGGAAAAAGAAAACACCTGAGCCTTTGAAGAGTGATTACTCTTGGGGCATGATAAACTCAATGACATTGGGCTTCAGTAACAAGGACACAGTTATACAGAGGGTGCTGGTTTAAATGAACCAGAATAAAGAGAGCATTAATGAGAGACAAAGAATCCTGCTCATTTTATAATCAGCTACCAGGATAAGAAGTGTAGCCTTGACTTTAAATTCCATATCTTAGCAACACTGTTCTGATCATCTGCAGAAAGAATTCTAAGTCACCACAGGTTTTTTTTTTTCCTTTAAAAGCTAGTCCATACCTTGCTGAAACTTGAAATGCACCATCTTTAAAAATCAATTAAAATGCCATTAATGCTGGTGAGTGTGTTCAGTAATAAAGACAGATACAAAGTAAATATACAAAAATCAATACCATCCTTAAACACCAGCAATAAAAAGGCACAGAATATAATGGAGAAAAGATAATTACCATATTAGCACCACAACAAAAGATAACCAGAAATAACATTAACTAGAAACACCCAGGAGAGCATATGTTGTACAGGGAGGGATTATAAAACTAGCTAGAAACTCGAGAACTCTTAGAGAAATGCAAAGACATTTACAATAAAGTTAAATAATGACCAACAGGCTATTATTCTGAAATTTAATTACACATTTAATTCAACTTCAATTAAATCTCACGTAGAATTATTACTGGAATGTGATCATGATGGTCTAAAGGAGAGCAATGAATTGGTGAGAACAGCCAAGAAAATTTAGCAAAAGGGGAGAAATGGAGAAAGAGTAGTTTTCATCAGGGATGTGGGCCCCCGATAGGTTGCTGTGGCTCCCGTCGATGGCCCTACATCCATGTGGGCAATAATAACTGGACCAGGGGTGTGTAAAGGAAGTCATAAAGTTGGTAGGGCGGTATAATTGAAGGAAGCCTGGGAGGATTTGGAGCAGGTAACAGGTTTGGATATAATTAAAATACATTGTATACATATGTATATATACATATATGTATATATATGTATTAAATTTTCAAAAAAAATATACATTTTTAAAGATCTATTTTTAATTGACACTGGAGGATAGAGTACTGACTGCTGTTCCAAAGGACTTGGGTTTAGTTCCCAGCACCCACTTGATAAATTACAACTGTCTGCAACTCCAGCCCCAGAGCATCTGATGGTGTTTTCTTGACTCTGTGAGCACCAGATATTCATGTGGTACACAAAATGCATGCAGGCAAAACACTAATATACATAAAAGTAAGTAAAATCAAGACTAAACATATTATGAAAGTAGATTCAATTAAGAGGTGAAAGAGAAAGGCACACCTTTGCCAAGTGTACGAATGTGTACACATGGAGCATCATGCCCATGAAGCAGTGCCCATACCTACCTGCAGTATACCCAGAGCAGAGTTTGGGAAAGGCACAGAACACTACACCTCTGAACTCTTGGGTTCTTTCCATTCTCACCGCAATGCAGTCTCTTCAATCCACATTAACCATCAATGTCATGATACTAACACTCACCATGAAGAAGTGTTCCCATTCCCAGCCTGACATCACACCACTGTCTTCTGATGCTGTGGTTGGTTTTCGGTGACTGGCATCTGCCATAGTCCTTTGACCTTAGGGGACTACTTGTCCATTCATCTGCTGTATGTGTTCTTAACCAGTCTTCCTGTCTTTGCCTCTCTTTATCTTCCCTACCTCATTGTTCTTCTAACCCTAAGTGCATTGGTCATCTATTTCTGTCATTCTTGTGTAAGTAAAACCCTATACTATGTAAAATTTAACTGCCCACCCTTAATGGCTTTGACTCAACCAACTCAAAGTTTCAGAAACAAAAGCTCTCTCAATCGACTTTAGAGGATTACGAGAACTACACACTCCATTTGGCTTATCTTTCTCATCTCTGGGAAGACTACTCACACCTCTTGTAACCACCAAAATCCTATGTATACTCCTCTATTCCTATCTGTTGGCCACTTCACACTCTCCTGAGAAAACAATCTGCCTGTTGTAGATCATGTTTCCTCAACCAAATCAGCATCGCACTGGTACTCAACTTGTACTTCTTCAAGTGGATTCATCAGGTGAGACAGGAAGGAGAGGAAGAAACAGAGCTGGATGAGATAGTACGGTTGGCATAACAAAGGATGGGTATGAGTTAATGGGACCAGTTTATGAAATTACCAAAGAATTAATAAAAAATAAATAAAAAGTGAAGTCTGTTCTCTTTTGAATCACTACTCTCTTTACTGATAGAAGCCATGCCAGTTGTGCCCTCAAAGACCACTTCTCTCTTTTTCATACATTGTTAATTTCTTTTGAATTTTTCCTATGTATATATTCTGGTATCTCTCATTAAGAAATATGTAAACACATTTCAACTTGTCTTTTCATCTCCTGGCTGTTACTATGTAATTTTCTTCTACCATTCAAAACTCCTCAAATGACTTCCCCACGTTTTATTTCATTTCTTTCATTCTTGGCCTGTACCTTTGGGGAAAACTCATTACAATCACCAACAATATGCCTCTTTCCCATTCAAAGACATGTATCTCATGTTTCATTAAACCCCTCCTTCAACCCCTTCCAAAGATTCTGCCTCCCCTATTGAAGACAACATCTAGGTCACTGGGCACAATCTACATCCTCTCTTTGTTGGCCTTTTCTTCTCCACCAAAGTTCTAAACCTAAACATTCTTTGGAATTTGATTTGAGTCAGTACTATTTTGTTAATGATTGCAACCACTTTTGCAATTTTAAATACTGTGCCTATGTTGGTAATTGCCAAATATTTATAACCCGTATAGACTAGTCTCTTGTACTCTTAAATTCCAAGATCCTACTGGTCACCTCCACTTTAATTTTCTCAGAACCTCATAGAATGTGACCTTGTATGCCTCTCTCAAAACAATGCCATTGAGAAACAGTTAGGAAAACAGACACTTTGGATTAATCCTTGACTCCTTTTTTTCTTTACATCCTCCTATTCAGTTGATCAGAAGGATATTCACTGAATTGTACTTCTCAGATGGATCAGACTTTCATCAGTTTCATTGTTATAGTTCTCTATCATCTATCAGTCTGCCTATCCATCTGTCTATCATCTCTCATCTAACATCTAACTACCTATTTATCATCTACCTATATCCTTCCTATCTATCTATCATCTATCTATCTACCTATTAACCTAACTTTTTAACATCCATTTATCTACCTACCTATTTTCATCTATCTATCTGTCTGTCTGTCTGTCTATCTGTCTGTCTATCTATCTATCTATCTATCTATCTATCTATCATCTTTGGAGTCCTAGCTCCCCTACCTTCCCCTCAACCCACTCTTCACAAAGCACTTAATGGAACCTATAAAAACACAGGCATCACTCAAACCTCTGTCTAGATTCTTTATTAAATCTTTAAAACACATCAACATCAGCTCCAGGCTTTTCATGATGTATACTCTGTCTTTTACTTCATGGTGGCCTCTTTGTACCATTTCTCTAAGGCAAATGGTATTCTCTAGAACACAGTGTGCTTTCTCCAACCTTACTTTATTTCTAAAATGTATTCAAATCTGTGTCCATTTTATTTCTTGCCACACCAGAATACAACATTCATAAGTTTTACTGTTGTTGATTATATGTGTGTGTGTGTGTGTGTGTGTGTGTATGTGTGTATGTGTGTGCATTTCAATAAAATGAAACAGCACAGAGTAGATTCCGTTCTACACAGCCATAGCCAAGGTGATAAATACTGTAAGATTCGGCTTCCAACAGTGTTGGGATCCTGGCTTAGAATGTATTGCAAGAATATCTCTCTGACCTCCCATTCACCCCTCCTCAGTTGTTTTGGGGCTTTGTCACCTGAAAGTCCCCAGGCCAGAATGGAAAAGAACTGACTGTCTCTAGGAAGGAATGAGAAGTATGGCCATGCAGTCAGAAGTCTGCTGTCTCCAGAGTGAGTGAGGTCTGCCTCCAGGTTCTTGGTGCTGAGACAACCACTGACTTCTACTTTTATGGCATAGGTTATAGTCTGTATGAACTAACACTCTTATTGACTCTGCAGGACTTGCTTAGCTATGATCCAAGCTCTAAGATCCTATCACCTGCCCCCTCCTAGTTCCTACAGGTTCTCCACAAGGGCTTAGCTCTCAAGCAATTCATTGTGGTCAAATTCCTGAAATCAGCACTGTGACGTCAGGAATGTATAGTCCTTGCCAGGGTTCAACATCTTTTGATAATGGTCTCAACACTGTCCATTCCGTCTCGGATAATTCTGATAAATCCTTTATAGTTAAATAGCACTGTGTGTTTTTTGTTTCCAGTTTACAATACATTGTACCAAGAGAGTTTATCCTGTAGCTAACAAATGAGAAAAGAGGTAGATTTGATTGATCATGATGTATTTAGGCCAAATGAAAACAAAGTGGGATTTCCAACAAGCTTTTCAAAAATGATTCCCCAGTGGTTCAAATATAGCAAAAGAGGCAAATGAGTCATCATACCTCAGAGTGGGGCTGCCTGCCAGCTCCTAAAACCTGCACCAAAGCATACAGGCTTCACACACATTGCCAATGCTGATTTAATTCCAACAAAACACTATCTTTGGGACTGTTAAATCAATGTAGTTAATTTAAATCTATTGGCTTACAGATTCATTTATCCTTTTGTAATTCTATACCATCTATATTTATACCTGACTTTATGGTTGTACATATTTAAGATCTGTTAGAATAAAGATAATCAAATCATGGCCTATATTTACTTGTCTTTTTGTTCCCATTTAAAAGTTTGCAAATATTGGTATCCAGGGAGAGGGTTCCATCAGTAGAGTGATTGTTGTACTTGCCAAGGACCCAAGTTTAGATGCCAATTATCCATGTAAAAGGCCAAGCAGGACAACAAATGCCTGTACTTCCAGCAGTGAGGAGACAGGGACAAGAGGATCCCTGGGATCACCGACCAGCCAGACTAACTGAACTGGCCAGCACCAGGCTCATTGAGAAACCTCATCTGAAAAAAAAAATAGGGAGGGAGAGACAAGAGACAGGGGAAGATACTAGACATTGACCTATGGCCTGCACACCCCACACATAAAAACATATGTCAAAAAGAAAATTTGTGGATACAGTCTACTATAGGAAGCCAGACATTAGAATCAGATTGACTGAGCACACAGCTCAGCTCTGCAAGTGTCAATAGTGTAGGCTTGTGGACTCATGCACACCTATTCTTTAACAAAGCTTCTCCTGAGTGCTAGAAAGCAGGGTGAAAGATGACAAGGTAAACTTCAGCCTAAAGTTGATCATCTCAGACATACACTAGAGATAAGCTTGCTTTCTTTTCAGTTCACTGTCTTGTACCCGTGTAAAATTCAGTCCTACTGAGTGTTCAACATTGGTATTTTCATGGCTAATGTTGGTAGTGAAACTGATTAGGTTGAGAAGAAGGTACCTATAAAACACACGAGGTATCTGTAATAGTGTTCCCAAAAATGATGGACTGAGCAGGGGAATCTCTTCTGAATGGGAACAGCACCATCATATAGGCAGAAGGCCTGGGCAGAGTAAAAGAGAAAAATGGGAAAGCCAGAGATGGAGCCAGGAACCCCCCCCCCATCTGTGCTTCCTACCTCCAGTGAGGTTTATGGAGAGGTGAGAGGTCTCCTTAGCCACATGCACGTGCCAACATGAGTTCCTACCCAAGCACTCGTGTTTAACCAATCATGGACTGAGACCTGTGAGACCAGTAGCAAAAACAGATCCTTCTTCCTTTTAGAATATTCAGCTGGATTCATAGCCATGGTGAAAAGCAGCAAATGCAACCCACAGTGTTACACTAATTCTAGCTCTTTGTACTTGTAAAACACTTAGAAATGTTATATTCACTCAAAACAACAGAGCCAAGGAAGGACATTGAAACATAACTGGCCCAATCCTGTTGATATACAAATTCAGCTTTAAATCCATACTTGTGTAGAGGCTCAGGCCATGGTCAGTGGAATATCTCAGAGATGGTTTTACCACATTCCTTTACTCGTGTTACTGTTCTCTGCCCAAGGTATGATCAAAAGATTCTGTCTCTGAATTTCCCCAGTGAAGTCTTATGACATAGCTTCCTGTCAGGTATGAGAGAGAACCAATTTCATAAATAACAAACAGAAGGTATTTACGAAAGAGAAAGACAGGCTGGAGATCCATGTTGAGCAGTAACAGCTTTAAAGCAAGACAAGGCTGCTGGCCTTCTATTTTCTCACCTTATCCTCTCTCCTCTCTGTCTCTGCCTCTTTCTCTTCCTCCTCCCTCTCCTTCTTCTCCCTCCTTCTTTCCTCTTTCTCTTTCTCCCCCTCTCTCCCAGTGCCCTTTCCTCTCTCTCCCTCCTCCTCATAATCATACCCTTTTAGAATCTTTAAATCAATTGCCAACTCATGCTGCGAAGAGAATGTGTAATAGCTTTATAAATTATAGTACATCAGAGTACAATTATTTTTTCTAATGACCCAAGATATAAGCAATAATTAAGCTATGCTCCATGAAAACACAGGTGCACCTGAATGCCCAGCGACACTGGGAGAGTTGCTCTCTCCCATATTTTCATCCAATATTGCAACAGAGGCCAAAGAAGTTAAAAAGCTAACACTACTGATAGAGAAACTCTCCACCCAGGCTCTATAGAAATCCGCATAGAGATTCTTATCTCTATATGTGATCCAGCACCACCACTTCTGGGTATGTCCCTGAAGGACTGTAAATCAGAACACCACAGAGAAGGCTGCTTACATAGCCACATTCATTACTATACTGTCCACAATATCCGATGAATGAGCATGGGTGCCTGCCAACAAATGACTGGATAAAGAAAATCTGTTACCCAAACAATTACATTTTCACTTGATTTTGATGATAGAGGGTGTGTGCACATGCACATGGCTGCCCACAGACACAGAAGAGGAAGATGAGTGTGCTGGAACTGAATGGACAAGCACATAGAAGCTTCGAACCTTCTTATCATCGAACTTTCTCTTTAATCCTAAACATCTGATTTTTGTATCAGCATACATGTTAAATGGGAGCCATCAAGATCTCCCAGTTGGCAAAATCCCTTGTAGCCAAGCATAATAGCATGGCATTGATCTCTATGACCCACGTGGTGGAGGAAGATTAATTCCCAGTTTGTCCTCTGATCTCCACATGTGTGTCATGGCATGCTCATGTGTGTAGACATACATGGGACGATTTAAATGAAAGAATTTCTACAAAATAATAGTATATCTTGAGGTTCCACAATAGAGCTGAGCTCTCCCCAAAGGAAGACTTTTATTTTACTATTTAAGAACTTAATAAAGTTCTTAAAATAAAATAAAATAGAACTTTATTTATAGATTTATAGGTACAAGTCACAACCAGAAAAACATTTACTCCAATTTTTCAGCTACTCTTGAATACGGGACTCATTTGTTACAACACTCCTCCCCTCAAAAAGTGACCACTAGAAGGCTGCCAGGTTTAAATTGATTCAACTACACTATAGTATTGTATAATTTTATTGACACAATGAAGACTAAGTCAGTTGACAATGACAATGGTAGCAGACTTCATCAGAAATCACAGTACACATCATCCTGTAGATTGTGAATTTCTTTAATTCAAAAAAATCACTAAGCAGAGGTCAGTTTTTTGTTTTTTGTTTCTTTTGTTTGTTTGTTTGTTTGTTTGTTTGTTTGGTTGGTTGGTTGGTTGGTTGGTTGGTTAGTTCTGTTTTTCCTTTAGTAGTCTCATGGAAAATGTCTCTGAAGGCCACGTGTACAGTGTGCCTAATAAGAAGATGCAGGGTTTCCCTCATCCAGGACTTTCTCTTCCTTATGAATATAGTACTCTCTGGCCACCTCTAACTTCCAGTCTTACCTCAGTTCCTTTTCACTTCCTTCATCTTTTGACCCTCCTTTGTCCTCAGGCCCTGAGTAACTGAATGTGGTGAGTCTATGTGTTTTTTGTTAGAACCCACAAATCAAGGAGCTCAGAAACAAGCCAGCACACAGCTTCCTTCAAAGAAATATCTTTTCACAAAACAGTGCAAATGTAAAGCCACATGCACCAACATGCTCAGTGATGCATTTGATTGAAATTCTAGAGAAACCTGCATTTCTTATTGTAATCTAGATCTGTCCTTCAAAGACTGACATTTGTGCATTTCTCACTCTCCAGGAATTAGCCCCATGTGCCCATCCATATGTGATGAACATATTGTGAAAAGGTACTTAGCCCTCAAGGAACAGAGAGAAGTGAGGGACAAACACCAGTAAGTAGGAAGAAATGTTTGAAGTGAAGGTGGTGAATTCCCCAGAATAAAAGATCTGGCATGAGAAGCTTCGGACAGGAAACAATCAATACGAAAGAGCGACTTTGAATGTATGAGAGGTATCAGGGTTGGACTGTCTACATAGTTAATCCAGACAGCCTAACCTAGGTCCATGGTGGAGTGCCAAGGAAGATATGGCATGCATAAGGTCTGCTGCAAGAATGAGGGAAGAGTGAGGGACAGAGTACACAGCCACAGGTGAGAGCTAGTTAACATCACAGACCTCCCAGAAGGTAGTGTTGGTACAAAACTAATTCCAGAGTCAGTCACCTGCAAGGTCCAGCTCTTGGATTGAATGGGGCTAAGTCAGCAGATGAACTCCGAAGGGCCTGAATTATTATAGGCTAAGATAAAGAAAAGCTAATGTGTGGACTCTCTATCTCCTACTACACGCCATCCCCATACAGAATCCCAGAGGCATTATCATCTCACAGAATAGATTCCTCTTTACCAAACTGTGATCAATGGGTAACAATACTGAAGCCCTTCCAAGAGCGCATCAAATTTAGCTTTTCCCTTACTATCCTCTAAAGGCTTAAGAAACAGTGAGAGCCTATGGTTACATCATTCTTTGCAATCTTGGATGGACACAGGATGCAAGGCATTCAAATGATACAGGAGAGGTTGTCTCTGTGCACACATCATGAGAGTCATTTTCACTTCTGATTAAACAGACAATATTGCTGTAGCTTTTTCCTCCCCTCCTGGTTTGATGACTTGGCTATAATCCCAAAAACCCACAATGTAAACTAGAGACAAACTTGGGCATTAAAGTAAACATGGTCAATATGGGAAAAGAAAAATGAAACTACATAGATATTTGACAGCATCATTAAAACAATATCCAACATCTTATGGTATGAGGAGCAAAGAAGGAAACAGATACTGTAACAGAAGACATATATTCACTTAGATCATCCTCCTAGCGATTACAGAATTCAATACTTACATCATCAGAGAGTATTTCTAAAATGAAATATACTGGCTCAAAAGCAGACATGGGCATCTGGGCTCAAATCTTGGCTGTATTGATTATTAGTTATGTGAACTTAAACAAGTTTCTCAAATTCTCTGTGTTTGTGTCACCACTGACAATAGGGGTTGTAGTGGAACCTAGAAAGGGCCTAGCTGATATTGAAAGAGAATTTGGTTAAATTACTTGATGTAATTGAATAAATGTATCTTTCAGAAACCATCACCTGTACAATGAATTTACACCAGTAATTGTTTTGATGACCTAATAAACATATATGAAACTGTATTTAAAATATAGTGACTGGCCAGTCAAGGCTGGAACTTACAATGATATATGAAAGAAAGTCAAGAGAGTCAGAAAATGACCTACTACTACTGACCCTTCTTACCCTATATGTGGGCTCCTGAACTGTCTTTCTAGTACTTTCTACCTCTGGACTTTCTGTTTTGTATTACATGATTAATTGTCCTATGTTGGAATCTAATTCCCATACACATTTTAAAATAGAGAAGAATAAAAAATATATATTGACTAGTTATCACCAACAGACTCATCAAACCAGGATTACCTTTCAAAAAGCAAATAAACCATTGAAGGCCCTTACAACCTACAGCCTCACAGGCTGAATCTCATTATGATCTTCCAGCATCCTCGTACAGACGCAGGAAGGTAATATGACCTTCACAGCATGGACTTGTGGCTCCCACATCAATAATCCTGTATGCCCTGACGCAGCTGGGAAAATAGGATACTTGCAGGCTGCTCGTTTATAGTTAGAGCTTAACATACCCGGTTTATGAGGAAAGTGGTGTTCAGTTGCCAATACAAAGCACCTTGTCTCATCTATTTTATTCATGGGCTTAATGGCCCATGAAAGGGGCTTATTTACATTCCCGTTCTGTTATTTGACTGCTAACAAACCCCTCTCTTCATCCCCAGCAAGAGTGTATTCCAATGCATGTCCACTACCAAGGAATTATTTAGTCAGCAAGAATAGGCAACATTTTCATTTCCAGCAAAAGGACTGATTATGGTAGCTGCCAATGATCACTCAGTCAAATTGGGTACAACAGAATAAGCCCTCCTCTGATGGCTACCTGAGGCTGCAATAAGAGAGAGGAAACTTGATGGAAGAGCAGAGAGGCGGGACTGAAAACCAGAGATAAACATGGTCATCATTTGAAATGAATTCCCTGGAGCTATTTAACAGGTCGAAGTAACTGTTGGCAAAAAGGATAAATGGCCCAGATTTTTCCAAAATGGGGAAAAAAAAGTCCTTATATAAAGTTGATACATTTATGGAATTGTGCATACATTAGGGAAACGATGTTTTCATATTCTGTCTGTACACCAGAAAGGACAGGTAGATAAAGAAGATGTCCTTATCTTGTACATACATACATACACATACATACATACATACATACATACATACATACATACAGTGTGTATGTATATAGGAAAAGAGATGATATATATGCATATGTATATAGAAGAAAACTTAAGTTTACATATCCATAAGCCTGCATGGTCATTTTCAGAACAATTTGTATAGAGTAGGATAATATAGATTGGCCATTCTCAAGAGCACATAAAAGAAGCCTAAATAAACATTCTAAACTTACTGGCTGTCTAGTAAGTTGGCCACCAGACATACATGACTAAAGTTGCACTTCAATTAATGAATATTCGATGAAGTAAAAAAACTCACTTCCTCACCTCCAAATATTATTATTGCATCTCAATGCTGAAAACATTTTATAACCCTGTAAAATCTCATAATCAACAGCACTAGTGTTTGGAAACACAGCCCTCATCTGGCCTTGCCAGGGTCTTTGCCTCAGCTGCTGCTGCAAGTCAGCTCATATGCAAAATATAAACTATGTTAAAGGTCACCACAAGTGAGAAAAAACAAGACCTGCACAATGGCAATGCCAGCTGAAAGCTAACATGGATGGGGAACCTCCCAAGGCCCCAGCCCCCACACTTAGAAAAAGAGCTATAGTCAATTAATGTCTGATGAGAGAAGAATTAATCTTCCCCAGGGATGAACCACCTGATAGTTTAGCCAATCCCAATTCCAAGCAGTCAGTTCCAAACACATACACTTATGAACAACTAAATAGGCAGCTCTTTCCCCCTCCCCCTCCCTTCCTCTCCCTCTCCTCCTTCTCTTTCTCCCTCAATCTTTTTTTCTCTTTTTCTCCTTCCCCCTTGCTGTTTAGGTGTGGTGTGTGTATATGTGGGGGGGGGGGGCGGGCCATGGATTTGAGAAGGACTGAAAAAGACAATGGAGTAGTTGGAAAGGAGAAAGGGAAGGTAAGAAATTATGTAAATATAGGACTCATGTATTAAATTCTCAAAAAAACGTTTTTTAAAAGACAACCAATAAAAAATGTTTGGAAAGAGTAACAAATAGGAGAAAACTAGTGATGAGACTAGTAATAATAGATATTGTTTATTATACTTATATATTATATAAGGTACATATACTTACATATTATATGGTACATATTCTGACTGTTCTTAAAAATCAAACATGAGCTAAAATCCATAACAAAGGAAAGAGATACCATTAGAAAAGATCAGACACGCTTCAAACAAAAACCAACACAAATTCTAAGCATGTATTCATATCATCATTTAAAATTACAAATTCAGTGACTAGATGAATACATTTTTCATTTGTTTTTTATTAGATATTTTCTTTATTTGCATGTCTTATGATTTCTCCTTTCCCAGTTTCCCCTCTAAAACAAACAAACAAATAAAAAACAAAAAACAACAAGAACCAACCCCTGTTGTTCCCCCCCCCACTTGCCACCCCACCCTCTCCCACTTATTGGCCCTGACATTCCCCTACACTGGGGCACAGAACCTTCACAGGGCCAAGGGCCTCTCCTCCTATTGATGATCGACTTTGTAATCCTCTACTATACACATGCTGCCAGAACTATTAGTCTCACCATGTATACTCTTTGGTTAGTGGTTTAGTTCCTGGGAGCTCTGAGGGTACTAGTTAGTTCATATTGTTGTTCATCCTAAGGGGCTGCAAACCCTTCAGCTCCTTTGGTCCTTTCTCTAACTCCTTCATTGGGGACACTGTACTCAGTCCAGTGGATGGCTGTGAGCCTCTACATCTGTATTAGTCAGGTACTGTCAGAGCCTCTCAGGAGACAGCTATATCAGGCTAGAGTGCCCTTCCTTCAGTCTCTGCTCCATAGTTAGTCTTTACAACTCCTTCCGTGGGTATTTTGTTCCCCCTTTTAAGAAGGAATGAAATGTCCACATTTTGGTCTTCCTTTTTCTTGAGTTTCTTATGGCTTGTGGGTTGTTCTTCATGTATTCCGAACTTCTGGGCTAATAACCACTTATCTGAGAGTGCATACCATGTGTGTTCTTTTGTGATTGGGTTACTTCACTCAGGATGATATTCTCCAGATCCATCTATTTCCCTAAGAATTTCATAAATTCATTGTTTTTAATAGCTGAGTAGTACTTCATTGTGTAGATGTGCCGTAATTTCTGTATGCATTCTTCTGTTGAGGGACATCTAGGTTGTTTCTTGATGAGACAATGTATTTGAAAATTACCACAGGTGCCACACGGGGAGATGGAATGTATGTAAACAAAGGTTGCTATGGTTTTAGTATGAAATGTGCCTCACGGACCCACATGTTTATACACTTGGTCCTCAGTTGTTATTGCTGTTTGAAAGGGTTATGGAAACCTTATGAGGCAGAGTCCTCTGGAGGAAGCAGATCACCAGAGGCTAGCCTGAGGTTTAGGAGCCCAGCCCCACTTCTAGTCCCCTGTATTTGCGTGCACATCTGCTTCCCAAATGCAAACTCAGTGTGACCAGCTGCCTCACTTCTGTGCCAGGATACCTTCCTCACTATTACATATGGTGTCTCATCACACTGTGTGCCAAATGTACCCTCCTCCCTTAAGTCACTTCTTGTCAGGTATTGGGTCAATTCAAGTAACTAATACAACAGTCAACAGACAGGGAAGGCAGAGTTCAAAACTCTAATCAGAGTTCTGAGGAGAGAAAAATTGAGGATGTCAGTAAGACACAACCATCAGAAGAGAACAGCTGAAAACCTGTAGACCTTGTGAGCGCAATAAAGTCAGTAAGTAGGGTGACAATGAGGAAATTCACTCAGGTAAATCATGACAGGAGTACAGCTCACTGGAAAACAAAGAAGGCATCTACAAGTAGCAAGCAGAGCAAAAAGAAGAATCCTCCAGGGAGTATGGATGGCTTCAGCCACCCAGATCCTCCTACCAATCAGATACCAGCATGCAATGCCTGTGAGTTATTGACAGAGGACTGGACAGACAGTTTTTCCACAATGGAGCTTCTATTTAGCATGTGGGTGTCAACATTTAGGAGAGCCAGGTTCAACCTGAAGGACTCCCAGCATTCTTCATAACGAAAATTGTCAACTTAGAACTACATAGTATCATAAATAAATATTCTGGGGTGAGAATAAAGTAGTAATTTGTAGCAGAAGGGGGAACTGATTGGGCAGGAGGTGGAGACCAGACAAGGAGGAGAAAGTACTGAAAAACAATGTGTTTACAAGAAAAGTTAGGCAAGGCTACAAGTTCTCAAAGTCCTTCCCACGTGATGTACTTTCTCCAGCAAGGCTGCACCTAACAGTCCCAAAGGGCATCTATCTAAGTGGGAACCAAGGGTTCAAATATATGACCATAAGGGGGCCATTGCTCATTCAAACCACCACATACAGAAACCATACATAAGAGGCACAATCAGCACTATCAACAAATAAATGTGCAAAGAAAGAAATAAAGAGAAAAGAGAGAGACAGACAGAGAGAGGGGGGAGGGAGAGGGAGACAGAGACGGAGATGGAGACAAAGACAGAGAGACTGTGGAGGCTGGAGAACTCACTCTG